>JAOEHY010027809.1:8842-24373 GCA_025447955.1 Psilopsiagon aurifrons | reverse complement strand
ATCTATCCTAAATGCAGCCTATTGCATCTACAATGAAAAATAACCACTTGCCTTCCAGGTCAGTACAAACGAACTAGCTTTACTCTGCAGTTCTACCAGCGCCTGCAAGGCACGAAGCAGCCACACCGAGGCCGTGACTGCACGTTACAGAACTACGCCAAGCTCCACGCGCCCCAGCATCAAACTGCTATTAAAACCATTCCACTTAACTAGCGAGGAGTATTTCCCTAACGCCACTGGATGTGACTCTGGGCGTGGATGGAACACTTGCTGAGGTTACGCATTAATAATTAAGATGGCTGTCCCTCTAGCGGCAGCCATTTCATAGCTACCGAGGTTGCTGCACTCCACCTGAGCTGCCTTACCCCAGAACTGTATCCCTGAGTCATGTCAGCATTCACAGCTGCTTGCTTCATCTCAAGGTTTCTATTCACAGCTCGCTGCAAGCCAAAGCTACCAAACCAACCCTAACGCCTTACTGAAACCGGCACTGTAGGCTGCGTACGAGCCGGTGGGAAGCATTCCCCCTCACCACTACTAAAGCTGAAGCTTCACTCCTAAGCCAGGACCAAGGTCACAACCGCTACAAAGGGCACAGCAGAAAGCAAACGCCCGATGAACCCCCATCTCTGACACGGCACCACGCACCAGCACCCTCCACCCGCGCTACGCGGCCGCTCACGGGCACCTACCGCTGGGAGCCGCCGGGCTCTGCTGCTCCTGGTTCCCGGGGGGCTCCAACGCGCTTCTGCGAGGAAAAGAAACCAAGTATCGCCCGTGGACTCGGACGGCGCCGCGGCGCTCCGCCACACGTCCGGCGGCAAACACCCCCCCCGCCCCGAGCGCGGTGCCGCCGCCTCCTCACCGGCTCCATCCCCCCGGGCTCCCACCGCACGGGTCCTGCTGAGGAGACATCCCCGCTCCGCGAGTCACCCCCATGGCAGCACGGACGGGACCGAACGGGACGGAAGGGGACACAGCACCACCGCTCCCGCCTCGGGCGTTCCAGAACGTTCCAGCCCCGCGCTTACGTAACGCCCCGACCCCACCGCGCCTGAGCGGCACCGCCTCGCCCGTGACACCGCCTGCGCGCCCCGCGCATGCGCACTGCTACCTGGCGGCGGACGGGGGGGCGCCGCCCACGGCCGGGACCGCGCGCAGGTGAGGGGGGACCGGAGCCGGGACCTGGACCGGGACCGGGACCTGCCCCTGCCCCTGCCCGCGCCATCCCCGGACGCAGCTCCGGGGCCCCGCCGAAGCCGTGCACCGGAACCTCCTCCGCAGCGGTTCCCCGCGGGCTGCCGGTGCCCAGGCGCTGCCAGCGGGCCCTGGTGCGGGCTCGCTGCCGTTCGGACCCGTCCCGCGCAGCCCTAGGGCTGAAGGAAACGTCCCTTGTCTGTCCGCAGCCCTTCAGAGCGCTGGAAGATGTCGGGGTTTCTGGAGAGCCTGAGGTGCTCGGAGTGCGTTGACTGGGGAGAGAAGCGGAACACGATCGCGTCGGTCGCTGCCGGAGTGCTGGTGCGTGCGGCTTCGCTCGGGCTCTTTGGAGCCGTCAGCTAGGGGTGAGCTGGGAACTGTTATCCCTTTGGAGGTGAAAGGAGGACCGGGGATATGTTCTCCTCCTGTGTGGCGTTAATGACAAAACCTGGGCACTTTCATCCGTGTCTTAAGTTTCGCAGCTTCTACCCGTTTAGTGGCTCCTGGAGCAGGTAAACCTCTGGCTTTGCATTTAACCCTGGTTCTCAGTCGATGGCAAAACCAGTTGTGCTGTCATCTGAGTGAGGGTTGGGGTCTACAAGAGTGATTTCCTGTACTAATGTCTCTTTCCTGCAGCTGCCCTGCTAAAACGCCTGTGTCCTTATTGGAAGTTATTGTGCTCCTCTTTTGAAATAGTTTTTCACTGGTTGGTGGATAATCATAGATGCAGCTGTAAAGTACCCCGAAGCCGAAGACTTCAACCATTCCTACCATGCTTGTGGGGTCATAGCCACTCTCGCGTTCCTAATGTAAGTGCAGTTTCTTGATGAGAGCTACGCATTCCAACTTACTTTGTGCGGTTAATTGGGGAACACACAGTCTTTAAATGGAGAGGGAACTAAGAATAAAACATCAAGTTACTGTGGCTCTCATATCTGTCTTACATTTATTGATACTTAGAGTAAGGAACCATTTCAAAGGTTAAATGTTGTACAGGTCCAAGGCTTTGGAGAAATGTTTTTTACTATTTCCAGCTAAATCAAACTGTTAAGTTTTAGCCTTATACCCTTAAAAATAAATATGCAAGAAAAACATGATTTTATCCTTTTTCTGTAGATTTCTGAGAGGTTTCCCATTCCTCCTATTGCTTTGTAAAGATACTTTTCATTTTTCCCATGTTTACCCAGTTTGTTTCTGTTTTGCTTGTGCAGGATCAATGCGGTATCTAATGGCCAAGTGCGCGGTGACAGTTACAGTGAAGGCTGCCTGGGACAAACAGGTACAGAGCTGTGGGCTGTTGTGTAGCAACAGGTCTGGGAAGCCACCGAGCCTTGGAAGAGCCACCAGGGCTGTGCCATGAGGGCTGTTCCCTTGTGTGGCTCTGGTGTGGCTCCCAAACCAAAGCACCCTGAAAGGCAAAAGTGTCTGGACTCAGACACAGGCACAAAACGTCCCCCTGTGGTTTTCAAGGTGCTCGGATCTGGCTGTTCATTGGTTTTATGATGGCTTTTGGATCTCTGATTGCTTCCATGTGGATCCTTTTTGGAGGCTACGTTGTTAAAGGTAAGGTACAGAGTGGCATGTGACCTGATCCGGCTTTGAAAGTTTGAAGGTATTTTAAATGAGTGATGAATTTTAGATCAGTGCATCGGCCTTTGTTTTTCGAAAGGAAGTTGGGTCACTTGAGTGCATGTAACAACCCTGCCTGTGCCTGGAGCTGCAGTGAATTCCACACTAGTGAGAGCGCGTTGGTGCTTCTGTTTAACGCACACTCTTGTCAGCTCTGGCCTTACTCAATTCCCAGGGGATTTTCAAAGCAAGCCAAGGGCCCAGGGTGCACGGCAGTGCTAATGTGCACTCCCCTTTTGTATATTGTCACTGTACATGAACATATACATGTACATACTGACGCACGTGCATTCCAAACAGGATGTGCAACCCGGTGTGGTAACTGCAGTCTGCATCAGCAGTGCATGAGAGGCACATGTTTGGTTAGAGAACAGGAGATATTTCTTCTCTTTGGAAAGCTAAATGACTGGGAGGGAAGAGATGACACAAAAGCCATTGAATTAACTTTCCAGTAGGCTGAGGCTGATGGTTGTCTTCTGAGAACACAGACTGCAGGGGATTTTCTGGAGACATACATGGAGATTTCTTTCTTTTGATAGAAAAACCAGTAGTGTATCCAGGAATAGCTGTATTCTTCCAGAATGCATTCATCTTTTTTGGGTAAGACAATCTGTTCTTGTTTCTTTCATCTAATTTGTTTTTAATGGTAACACCTGAAACTTGCTGTAATCTGGTTCCTCAAGTCCTGTTTCATAAACAGACATGTGAATAAACTGTGTATCAAGGCAGCAGATACCTGGGATCTGTCTGCACAGGTTTCACTGCAGGACCAGGAAATGGATTTGCAAGTGTCACAGTTTGCTTCCTGAAATCTTGTATTTAACATCATAGGTGTTTGATTTGCTCCATGACATACTCATGTCCCTTTATTCTGTTTTAAACAGAGGACTGGTCTTCAAATTTGGTCGCACGGAAGACTTGTGGCAATGAACATGCCTGAGGAAGTGCACTGGCCATGCTGGGTTTTTAACTGCACACTCCCCATGTTTTATAAAGCCATTTTGTAAAGGGTGACCTTCAATTGTGTCTGAAGATAAACCAAGGAAAATTCAAATCATAGCACTAAAAATCCTGGTTCTGTGCTGTTTCATTTTTTACTCTTGTACGCTGATTGCAATGTGTAATGGCTTTGACACATGTAGAATTGCTGCACGTCACAACAGAAGTCACTTTTGTGATACCATGTTTGCTACAGGTAAATAGTGTAGTGGAAAATGGATGTATTTAACCAGCTGTTTCTACAACATTAGTTACAATCCAAGAGTTACTAAAAAATGCTTTAAACCAACTTTTTAACATCTATTTATTAAATATTTCCTATATCTGGACAATATAACCATTTCTTCCATTCAAAATTTACTGGTGTGTGGCTTTTCTTGCATAATGTAGAACTACGCTGCTTTGGAATTCCCCCTCCGACACAGTATGGCGGTAATGAGGAAGTCTCTGGTGAGTAACAACTCACTGTTCCTGTGGATGATGCTGTAGGGGCACAAGTTGTGCAGTGGCTCTAGATGGAAGCAGCTCATCCACAGACCTTCCTATCAGCTGTTTTGTAACCACTGTGGAAAAAGGAAGAGTTCTGTCTTTGGCAGGGAGGACAGTCACTGCCAGAGAGAATGCTGATCCCATGTCTGCCCCTTCCTATGCATTCACCTGGGTTGCTGCTCAAGAAATCAGTGATGAAAGAGATGTGGGGAAAAGAGAGTGAATAAATTACTATTCCTTAGCAGCATTCCTGCTAGAAAAGAGCTGTTGGTTTGGCTAATGGGAAGTGAAGGACACCAGTTGAACCTGGATTGCACTGCAGCACAGGTATAGCAGAGCACGTTGTGACAGACAAGCCATCAAATGGTCATTTTCTTTTATTAGATAAGCATTTTTTATTAAGTTTTTCTGTGTCAGCTATTTTGGAACAAAGAAGACACACCGAGGATCACAATCCATTTAAACACAAGGGTTCACGTGCCCCATCAGGCCTGAGCTCAGCGCAGGGTAAACCAGCCCAACATACACCACCCTGGGATTCGTACCACCCAGGCCCAAGCACTGTCCCCATGGCCTCCCGTGCTGCCTGCACTCAGGGCAGCCAGAGCCCTTTGGGCAATGCTGCCACATGGACAGGCTGCGCTGAGTTTTACTGCCAATCTGTGTAAATTCCACTGCTGACAAGGGCACAAGCCACAAACAGAACAATTTCACTCCTTGTCATCCGAGTTTCTAAATAGATAGCTTGAGCCAAGGCATTATAGATTTTTCTTTAAGCTGTCAGGTAACTCGAGTTCAGTCTGGCAGGATGCAGAGTTCTGGCCCTGATCCAGCTTGCTCATCAAATCCCTGCTTAACAAGGCCTTCAACAGAATTAATTTAGCTTAAAAACAGGTACTTGAATGCTTCGCTAGAGAAGAATGAGTATGGACACTTTGGAAAATTGCACTTTAACATACTTACTTTGGTTTTGGGAGCTAAATATAGTTTAAGGTTTCCAAGCATTTTGATTGATAAGCCATTACAGCAATGAATGCAGCCACCTTTTCTGTACCAAAAAGTACTTAAGTTCAACAAAGCAGTTAAATGCATCTGTAAACTCACACTCCTCTCTTTCAAGAATAACTAGTACAGTGTGTTACTAGTTTTTTTGGGTGCCCATTGGGATGGCTTTCTTGAGCTTCAGTCAAATTGCTCATCTGGGTTCATCCTTTCAAAATCCAACAGCCAAATGGGGAAACTGTGGAAACAAACATTCTTGTATCAGAATATTCTGTGCATTAAATCATCATACAAAAAGGCAGTGGAAAACCTTATTAGAAGGTTCTCTTCATCCATGTCTTTTTTCTGTAATTCAGATACAACATCACTTTCAGCATTCGTAGGTGCGCAAGGCCTATGTTGGATCATCAGGCTGAGCACCGCCCTGCACCCAGGAAAGCTGAGGGGCTTCCAAAATGTACTGTGAAATGGAATTATCTTTTTCATTTTAATTTAATTCAGATACCCAGAGCTCTTCACCAAGGTGCTCTATGTTCTCCCACACAGTTCATGTGACATTGAAACTTACCTCCCAGAAAAACTGATCTTCAAAGTACTTGGATACAGGGATGGTCTTAAACAGTCTGAGGTTTAAGATTAAACCTATTTGCAAAAACACATATATCCAGTATGAATATATACATCAGGGAAAGGGGACGACTGTGTAACTGGAGGTTTCTTAGTAACCCATGTGCAAATGTAACGTAGATCAAAAACAAATAACTAAATGCTTCAGCAGAGCCCCTTGACTCATGCTGACCTTAAATACAAAGAAGCTTGCCAGGATGAAGGCTTGTGTTATTAAACATTAATTAATCAAGGTAAAACCCCATTAAACAGCTTGCCAGACTCTAAAAATACTTCCAGAATTAGTCTTGCATGTAAAATGCCTGTGTATTTAAAGCAGCCGAGCTCACAGCACTGCTAGCTTGGGATTCCAGACGGAAACATTTGGACTTAGAAACAATTGGTTGAACACTGTATTTTAGATTATTCTACCTGAATGTTTTTGAAAATCTGCTTGATGAGCTCAACATCTTCATTACATTTGTGGGTAGCACAAAGGTTTGAGATGAATTAAAACACATACAAAATGATTTATAGTGTATTTCACAGCAGTTTTCATTTGCCGTTTCTCTTTTATTCAAGATAGAATCAACAGCTACAGAAAAACAGCAGCTGCCAGGATGTCACACAAGGAACACATGAGCCCTGGTGACCCCAAACCACTCGTGACCGCAGCCCTATGCTTGGCTGGTGCTCGCCAGCTACAGATGCTGGGGAACCTGGCATATTCCTACCCACTGGTCTAAAAAAGTGGCAAGCGCTAGGTAGCATTTCTGTGTCACAGATACCAAATGTAAAACTAGTTCTATCCTCACACATCGCCCGTCTGAAACATGAAGTCAGCTGTTAAGCACCTCTTAAAATAAGCTCTGGCAATGAAGGAATGGTGCTACTAGGTTATTTGTGCTGAATATACCTTAAATGTAGGGCTTTGAAGAGTCCCTGGCTGTTCTCCAAATAATTTACCCATAGAAACACACTTGAGAGCCCCAATTTGGCCTCTCTCTGCAGAGTGTTGCACTGACATGACAGCAGGTACCATAAGCTGATGTACCCGTTACTCTGAGGACATGAGGAAGGTACCAAAACACCTTTTTCAATACTGACCTGCAATAAGACCTGTTATCAAAGCGATGCTGATGGTCAGGCAGAAGGCACCAACATGAATCATGACCAAATAACCCAGACTGAAAAGCAAAACAAGTGTTTTACCTTTTGAAGTTGCTGGATGTATCATTAAGACTGTGAATTAATCTATCTACACAGCATTTTACATCAAAACCTCCCATAACTCCAGAATCTCTCTGTGGCAGCAAATATGTGTTTTAAGAAAACCTATCAGAAGCCTAACACAGATTTCAGAGGACATTTTTGTCCTTAGAAACCATTGTTGTGGTAGTAAAATGTCATAAAGTCTGTGTTTTCAAGAAGAAAACGTAAGGCCCTTATGCTGCACTGTGGTTCCTTTCTGCATAAAGTGAGATCAGGGAACTTCTTGTAGGCCATGACATGGGGCTGATTTGTAGAAATGAAATGCCAGTGCCAGATCAAAACAGCTACAGAGCATACCCTGAACTGAGCCTTCAGCTTTTGCAGCCAATCTCCCCAGGTGTCTTTTGCAGCTCAGTGTCCAGACTGGCTTTAATCCGAACTGGCATTCTTGCCCCTGACTCAGAGTTCAAGCCTTATCCACAGAGAAGAGCTGAGTTCTGCCCCCCATGTTAGCATATAGAGCTCCCCAAATCATATTACAAAACCCAAACTGAGTCTTGGAAGGACACACATCCCCAGCCTTCACCTCCTGTATCTGCCGTATTGAACAACAAATCAAAAGGGACACAGAAAACGGGACCAAAAGCTAGTATGGAAGTTTTGACCCAAAGTCTGCTCAACACTCGAAGTCTTTTTTACTGACTCTTTTGGACTTCAGAGATTATCTTAAGTTATCTGATACAAAACAATTTATCTGTGATGACCTTCTGTATGTATGAGAACTCTTCTTAGGGCACACTACAATGATTAGCTAAGTTTATTATTTAATAGCAAGAATTTATGTACCTTGGTAAATTATTCCAGTTTTTTATTATTAAGAGAATGACCTGGGCGAGAGCTCCAAGCACAGCAGGCATGCCAAAAGTGAAATGAACTCCAGAGGTATCATGAAGCTTGAGAGGAGGATTCAGGCATCTCTGGGAAGAAGAAAAGATCTAACTGATACACAGGAACACAAGTTGATGATAGTGTATTGTCTACTGCAGACCTAGGAAATGAATTTGGGTCTTGTAAGTTGCAGTCCTGCGCTCTGCTCAAAAGACCTCAGGTCTCCCAGCTTTAATCTTTTTGAAAGAGAGGTTTCCCTTGAGGTATCCTACATCAGCAAAGAAGCTTATATAGCTTATACAAAAAACAATTTCAGAGTTTGAGTACTACCTGTGAACAGTAAGATCCTAATATGGCTATGACGCTGGCAAGCAGACCCAAAACCATTGCAATCCAAGGGTACTTGATGCTGTGTGCTGCATAACCAACAGCAACCCCACCAGCTAGAACTGCACTGTGGATGTGGGCCTGTAAAAGCAAAGAACAAAAACATGGAATGAGAGTTCAGTCCCCATGTACAGCACCCTCTGTATATTGTGAATTATGATCTGAGGACATAATTTCTAAGTTGCAACTAAAGTCTTTGCTTGGGAGGCAAATGACTGTCAGGCTGAAAACCTGGACTTGTTTTTATCTAGTTACTATTATACTTTTAGTGTATTACTGAGAGTCACAGAAAAATCCCTTTTCCATGCAGTGATTTTCTCCCATTTCTTACCATTCTGAATTTCCCATCCTGTGTGGTCAGAACAGACAAGGCAAAGGCAGTGACAGCACTCACTGCAAGGCCAAAGTAGGTGTTGTAGATGGCTCTCCACTTGCTGTCAGATAGTACAGAATTGAAGCTTGGCCAGAACACCCAGAGAAAGAGAGTGCCTTGGAGACAAAGACAAGCAAATATCATTACCTGCTCTAAACCACAGTGAATGAACCACTCACTGTCTCTGAAGGGCTCCAGCCCACAATCTGCTTCCTCTGTAACTCCCACAATTTAAACAAAGGATAACACCTTATAATGCAGAGAGCCCTAAGAGCTACCTGCTGTACCAGCACCTTCCAAGAAACACACCACCATAATGTCAAACGGACAGGCCAAAGCACAGCTCTGCTGGCATCTGGCTGGTCCTTCACTAGCCCGGAGGTAGGACACTCTTTTCAAGAACCCCTTTGACATCAGCTTTGCCCTATCAACCCCTTAAATGCAGGTTCAGATACAAGTAGGAACAGTTCCACTGTTGATTTCCAAATTATCAACATCCTGCTTATTCTACACAGGCACCAGGGACTTGCTGCTTCAAAGTTTCTGCCTCTTTTCATGGAACTGCGGGATAACTGTTCAAAACCAGCTGCAGGAGAGAATGAAAGCCACAAAGGAAAACAGCTCACATGGTATGAATCGCTATAAAGAAGCCCAAAGTGCACTTTGGAATGTCTTTTACCTTGGCTGCCAGTACAACTGGCAGGCTTTGAAGAGAAAGAGAGGATGAACCTGATTGTAAGGCCAGAATTGTCTCTACCTCTACTAGAAGGGCCAGAGACCAATAGCTTGATCTGAGGGGATCACATTCCACCAACCCTGCCATACATAGCTTCACTTTCTTGTTCTCTGTGAAAGGGTTAGCTACCAAATAGCTACTGCCTGGTACGTGGGTCCAAAAGAGCAGTTCGCTTTCCTCCCATAAGGAGAGGAGTGTCACGCTTTTATGACCACATAGGCCTCACCAATAACAGGAACGAAAACAGATTCTTCTGCTTCTCTGATCCGGGCCCTGACTGTCAGCATTTAGGAATCTGGGCCTCTATAGAACAAGTCCACTGCTTGGCAGGATACATCTTTTCGTATGTGCAGATCCAATTCCAACCAGTAGAGGGAAGTACGTGGCCTCACACTAAGTCAAGTTGGACCACACAGGGCAACCTGAGCCTCTGCCTGCCGAGCTGTGAACAGCTCCGAGTGCACGAAGTATCTGCTCAGCTTGGGAATAAAAGAGTCACAGTATGAGTCCAACTATGGGTGAAGACCACAGCACCCTTCACACGGCCCTCAGAAGCAGGATGCAAGAAGGAGATATGAGGAATTTGCCTGCTCAGCTGCTCCTGTCTGCCCATGTTACCTCAGGAATTATTCAAGACATGGCAATATCATTACTCTAAAGCAAGCATTTGATTGTAGCAGGCTGCACTGGAATTATCACAGAGGTTTACCAGTGTCTTGATAAATTAGATTAAAACACTGATCTCCACAAATTCTCCAGCAAAGCAAGAACTCCAGGGACTCAAACCAGCAGCATTTACATCTCTCTTTCCCTTAACTAACTTAGACTTAGACTTTATGGGCCTTTGCAGAAAGATCTTTGTTCAACTGGTGGCAGTTACCACATTGCTTCTTGAAGAAAAGGAATGGAACTCCCACACATTCAGCCTGCCATCACTCAGATCCTTTCCTGTGTGCCTGTCTGTATCATATTCCCCACCCTTCATCAGGCTTTTATCTTTTCATTTACACTACTAGGCAGGAACTGCTTTTTTATATCTCTGTACAGCACCTTGCAAAACAAAACTGAGCCTTGGCCCCAGCTGGCAACCGTAAGCATTACTGAAATACAAGTAATGATCTCAATTTCGGTGCACAGGTCCCTACCAGTATGCCTAAACAAGCCCAAAAGGGCAAATTTAGCTGGAAGAGGGAACAGATAACCTGGCATAGCCTTTATTCTCAGCCTGACCAAAGCAAATGAAGCCACAGCTCTTGCAGGAGTGGCTGCATGCCTGGTAGGAAACACATGGTAAGACTCACCAAGGCACTGTCAGAAACCACGAAGCACAGCAGCAGCAGCAGTTTTCTATGCTTGGCTGCATTCAGCTGTGCATTTTGGATACAAAAGCCTCAGTGTGCTGAGGCCAGCCCCTCAAAAGCTTCCTTCTGTTCCCACCGCAATCTCCTTTTCCTAGTGAGACATTAAAGCAAATGCCTTACCCAACATGGACAATAAATCCGACTTTGGGGTTCTTGCATTCTTATCAGTCCTTGGTGATGGCTCAGAGAAACGTGAGGAAAAGGCCAGACCAAAGTAGGCTCCAAACAGATGAACATGCATCATGCTGATATTGTCTGTAACCTGTATCAAGAGAAGAATCAGAGAATGATTTGGGTCGGAAAGGACCTTAAGATCATGTAGCTCCAAACTCCTTGCAATGGGCAGGGACACTTCACCCTAGACTATGAATTTGTAGTTTTTTTCAGGCCACAGGAAGACTCTGATGCAATTCCTGATTGAGTTGCTCGTGTAACCTCCCTGTAAGCACTTTATTTTCACAGTGTCTCAGTTTATGTGGGAGCTATTTATGCGAGCTTAACTTACCTGAATTCAACGCAGCTCATAAACACACAATTCCACTAACAAACCACCAAAAAGCAACATGCTAAAATCCCAGTGAAATTTTCCCTCATGTGCCTGAAATCGTATTACGGTACCTGCAGGAATGTGTCGTTCATCCATCTGCTCACACGGAAAACTATTAGCTCCAGAACTGTCATCAGAATTAATTGCACAGGGTTAGCCTTCCCAAGAACAGCTCCAGTGGAGATGACCACAGCAGTCATGCTCATAGCAGCCTCTATTAGTCTGCAATAAGAGAAAGAACAAAAGAATTCTGTAACGGGACCACCTCAGGACCAATACAGAATGACAGTAAAAAGTGCTTCAAATTATTCCAATCCTAACACGAGCTAATTACCTTTCCAGATGATGTTTATTTTTCTCTTGAAGAAGTAAAATCAATATATCTATCAGCATGGAGCACTGGACACCAAGTACAATGAGCAGGAGGTGGAATCCAGTGGTGCTAAACCCATACCTTTTCAGAAACATCAGGAAAAAGCCAAATCCAAAAATCATCATGTGGCTGACATCTTGGAAAGCTGCATGACAGAAAGGACCAAGCCAGCAGAGAAGTTACTAATTCAGACCGGATTGCTGGTTAAAAACAAATCACAGTTAATTAAGAAGCTTACAGATAAAAATTTAGGTGCCATTATTATTTAATAAAGAATTCCAGAACTCTCCTTCCTATCCATAAGTAATCAGAAAAACAATTCCCTTGAGGCTGAGTTTATTTTTTATGAAGTGATCAGAAAGGATAATAGGAAGGGGACTGAGGGACCAAAAAGCGCAACAGAAATTAAGCCCGTTTAGCAATGAAATTTGGGCTTTCATTTTTCGTGAGGTGAACTTAAAGAGCTTTAGTTGGACATTTCAGGAGAGTTACTATGAGTTTGTGCTGATTCGTTCCTTGAGGGCAGTAGGGAAGAAATGAGTTACAAAGAGAAACACATATGATGTTCTCATCTGGGCAGAGGAACAGAAATAGCTGTAGAAATAATTTAATATGGAAACCAGCACCACTGAATAGAAGGCAGAGTCTGTCCAAGAGACAAGCCCTTGGATCGGTAGGTCTGAAAGCATCCCCTGTGACATGCTAACAGCCATATTCTCACATCCTTGTACTGGCCTGTCCCTTCTGCAAAATATCAAGCTGCTAGGAAGTAGATGTGTATTTTTTGAGCTATAAAATAGGGAGGGTAACACAAGAATGTCACGAGGATTAATCAGCTCTTATTTGCACAACACTGTAAATACACTGCACACTATGGCCATAGCATAGTCTGCTAATACGTTCCTCTGATCAATGCGCAAAATGCATCTCCAGAATACACTTAAATCCTTAATTCCACTGTATGAAGTTAATTTCTTTACCTCAAGCACTCAAATAGAGACCATCCAGAATTCTTATTTTGTATCCCAACAACCCTTTTGCACACCAAGCCCACTTAACACAGAGTGCCTGCCCTAAGGAGTTGGTTGCATTCACAGGGGTCAAGATCACCACAAACAGGCAACAGAAAACAGACCAACAATGCCATTTAGTATCACTTAGGTCCTAGTTCAGTGTCATTGCTTTGACATAATAAATACACAGCACACAGGGCAAGGTTGGGCATTCAAAGGCCAGTAAAACATTCTACTTCTAACAAATACACAAACCCACTGGATCCCATCTCAACTGCACTAAAAAATAAAAGTAGGCATTAACCCTTCCTTTCACAACAACGCTGCTCATCTTACCTGGGTAAGACTTCATTAATTCACCATCATACGGGAACAAAACGCTAAAGAGGACGATGAAAACAGCTTCCAGAGAAAGCATTAGCCATGGCACGCTGTTTCGGAAGTTGCGGTAACTGGAAGGCATTGTGCACCAGACTACATGAAGCACAAGCACAGTAATAATTTTGCCTATAAGAGCGTTCCAGTAACCGCAGACCAATAGAAATGGAAGTTGGGGGGGAGAGGGGGCAGGAATAAAAACTCGAGAGAGATAAAAAAGGCCAAGAGGCAACAGCAACAAACATTTTCTTATCTGCGGCACAACAGGAGCCCAAACTTAACGCATCTGACATGGGCTGAACTTAAGAAGTACTTGTGAACACAGTCATCTCGTCAGTGCTGCAGTGCTCCAGGACACCATCATGCAGTACTTCAGCTGCTGTGGAGCCTCACAAATCAACTAAACAGCGAGAAAAGAAGAACATGGACTCCTAGGAGTAGAATGTTGGAGTTTATGCAAAATTGTTTACTACACTGCTTGTGCTCAGCTACCAGGAGCGCTCTGAAGGCCCTTGGTAAGCCCCAGGCTGGGAAGCCACCGTTCAGAACCAAACTGAGAACAAACCACAGACCTGCACCTTCCCGATTCTTTAATTCAAACCCAGCCTTCATCCAGAAGTGTATCAACTTCTGCATTGTGGCTGTACGGTACCTGCTCCTCTATGGGTTCTGGCAAGGCACTGGAATGGGTTGCCCAGGGAAGCTGTGAATGCTCCATGCCTGGCGATGTTCAAGGCCAGGTTGGACAGAGCCTTGGGTGGCACGGTTTAGTGGGAGGTGTCCCTGCCCATGGCAGGGGGGTTGGAACTGGGTGATCTTAAGGTCCTTTCCAACCCTAACTATGCTATGATTCTATGAGCCTTTTGGTAAGGCACAGCTTTTGTTTGGTTGTTATTTAAACCAGGAGCCACTACAGCAAGCAGGGCTGTATGGTGGAAGTTAACTATGTTCAGTATATCCTTATGCACACACATCATGATTTGTTAGGTAAAATCATTTGGTTGTTGACGACAATTTATGAAACCATAGCAGGAACATTACCATTACCATTCACTGTGCTTTTGAAGCCCCTTTGTTCAGGTAGTCCAGGAGATCAAAGGACTGTAATTACGCCTCAGACCTTCTGCTTCGAGGCCAGCTCACGTGCTGGGTTTGAGATAGTAACAGTGCACACAGACGGGTAGAAAGCCACCTACTGGTGACAGAAATACCTATGAGACAAAATCACAGGCAGAAGAACGCCACTCAGTTTGTATTTTAAGACATTAATCCTGCAAACGCAGGCTAGACAGCACAGTAAGTCTTCAAGCCACCTGTGAAAGGTTTGCATTTGTAGCAACAACTTGCACCTTCCTCACATGCAATATCAAATTGCTTTACCAGCTTTTACTTAGGCCCAATGAAACCAAAAGTTAATCATCCTTACCCCCATCTCAGGAGCTCCTAAACAACATTCCAAGGAGCTTGCCAGACACGCCAAGTGCTGCCCTGGTGTCACAGAAGTCCTGATCATCATTCTTTTGATGGGCTCACGTGGGCAATTGAGACAGAACCAGAGCACCTGGTGAGCTTTCTCCAGACGGGAGAGTAGCTGAAACAGCACTTCAGGAATTGATTCAGCTGATGCAGTGCCTTTGTGTGGTTTACAAACGCAATGTACCTCATCAGCCTTCATCGGACTCCTGCAAGACTCATTCCCTACAAATTCACACCAGGACAGGAATGACCCAAACTCCTTCCACCACTTTGCCACAGTCACATGAACACAGTAAGCTCTTAGGGCACTGCCAATGTTAACTCTCGGGGGAGATACACCAAAGGCCACGCATCTCCCAGCGGTGTCCCCATGCTGTAAATGCTGATGCTCGGGCTTCCAGCTTCAGTTCTCTCCCAGACGGGAAGAGCCAAGCTCGGCGATCTCACACAGGCTGAGGCACAAAGTAACTGTCCCATTAGAGCTGCGCTACCAACAGAGCGTCCCCACCGACTGAGCTCCGCAGCCGCAGCCTCCCGTGTAGCTCCCTCTGCCCGTTTAATGCCTTACCGGGGCCCACACCCCGCACACTGCACCCCGCACCGCAGGACCCTGGCTCGGGTAGGCCTGGCAGGCGCACGGCGCCCAGCCCGGACCGGGCAGGGCCGAGCCAGGACCCCCCCTTCAGGCAGCCTCCGGCGGCCTCCCTCGGGATCGGGGGCAGCCATCGGCTTCCTCACGGTTTCCACAGCCCAAAGGCAGACACAAGGTCGGGGGTGGACGGAAGCCCCAGAGCGGCGACCGCGGCCCCGAGCGGGCGCCTGAGGCGGAGCCCGCCATGACTCGGCAGCGCCCGACGCCGAGCCC
>JAOEHY010027808.1:0-16724 GCA_025447955.1 Psilopsiagon aurifrons | reverse complement strand
TCAAATGTTTAGTCTGACCAAGGACTTTCTGAGCCTCATGCTCTGCCAGGGAGGAGGGGAAGCCGGGAGGAAGCAGATACAGGACACCTGATCCAAGCTGACCAAAGAGGTATTCCATACCACAGCACATCATGCCCACTATATAAACTGGGCGCAGCTACCCCAAAGGGTTAGATCACTGCTGGGCGGGGCTGGACATTGGTTGGCGGGTGGTGAGCGGTTATATTCTCTTCCCTTGTTATTTCCCCTATTGTTATTATTACTGCTGGTAGCAGCGGTGGTCTGTGTTACACCTCAGTTACTGGACTGTTCTTATCTCAACCCTTGGGAATTATATTCCTTCGATTCTCCCCCCATCCCTGCAGGAGCGGGGAGGGAGGAAGGGGAGGGGAAACTCCAGAGACTGTGTGGGTTTTGTGAGTTACAGCTGCGCTTAAACCATGACAAAAAGTTGTTCAAAATTCCCACAAAAACAGCAGCAGGCTTTGCAGCAGCAGCATTGCCACACCTTCCTGGGGCAGACACATTTGCTTACCTCTAGTATAGTTTCAAATCTACTGAAGATCTCCATTGAAGCAAGGATCTCACCAATGGTTTTCTGCAAGAAGATATAACGAGGTAAATGTCCAGCGCTGAAGCAAGGCCTGAGAACATACTGGAATGCCCTTGGCCAGTTTATGCTTGTGATTTGCATATAAAGATCCATGGAAGACCATCATTCTCAAAGTCTTCAAACCTCCCCAGTTGGTCAGTTGATCTACACAGACTGAGCCTGCAATAACTTAAGCACAAACTCTCTGCATTGCACAACAAACCAGATTTTCCAAGGTACCATGCACTGGAGCAGCGTTATGCTTTCCCACTCCCATCTTCACATTAAATTAAATGAAGAAGCAGTCGCTTACTATCATTAAAACTAAAGATACAGTATTCCTAGTGATAAACTAATCAGTTCTGGGCTGGCAGGGAGGGGAGTTGTCTCTCATCTCAAATCTCCCTGTGCTTTGATGACAAGAGTTCACTGTGCCACCTGCAAATGATCTCCAACACTGAGAAAATACATGTGCATACTCCTGAAAATGCAGAGGAAATAGATGCCTTCCTTTTTGCCATGTTGCCCATGAAGACAAAGGTAACAGGAGGAAACTCCCTTCAAGTATCAAAACTTGTGAAGAAACTTTTCTGACCTTTATTTGCAGGAATCTGAATGGGGATTTGGCAGAAAGCGCTTCCCGTAGAACTTGCAGAGGCACAATGTTCCAAGGAACACTGGTACAAAGGGATTTGATTCCAAAAATGACTGACGTGATCACTAGCCTTTATTGCAAAGCCAACATCACAAGGGGAGGAAACATCTGAAGGGGTACTTCATGAAAGTAGAATTCACTATTCATCCACTGTAAAAGCTTCAATGCAAGGTCTGTATCTGGCTAATATAGTTCTATTAGCTACTTTGAATGCTATACTGACATAATAGTAGCTAATGGGCCTTATTAAGAGCTGGAAACAACATAAATAGCCTTTTTCCTTTAAAAAAAGCATCACTGATTTGGAAGTTTCACGGTGAAAATAGGTAAGTTTTTAAGTGTTTATTCTTCTGTCCCATAAAACAAAAGAAATACGGATGTCTGTGTACCTGTGGGTTTCTGAGGTTGTCAGTGCTGGTTTTTTTCCTTAGAGTGTTCACAATATGCATGATGCCATTGGCTGCTGGTAGGTTTGATCGCAAAACATTGTACAGTTCGCCCGGCAGGTCTTGATATCGAAACGACTTGACATACACATGGATAATAATAAAAGGTTATTTTCTTGTTGCATACTCGTCTTATCACAATAGATCCATAAAACATTTTTCCCTTCAGTGCTCTCCACCTATGAGTCAGTAAGGTGAAGGCACAACCAGAATTAGAATGTTTTAAGAGAGCAAAGGCCTTAAGATCATCTAGTTCCAAGCCCCCTGCCATAGGCAGGAATGCCTCACACTAGACCATGTAGCCCAAGGCTCTGTCCAACCTGGTCTTGAATACTGACAGGGATGGAGCATTCACTTCCTTGGGCAACCAATTCCAGTGCCTCACCACACTCATAGTAAAGAACTTCTTCCTTGTATCTAACCTGAACCTCCCCTGTTTAAGTTTAAACCCATTGCCCCTTGTCCTATCACTACATTTGCTGATGAAGACTTCCTTTCTGGTACCCTTCTAGGAGTTATTCTAAAAAAAGTAAATTTAAGGAGTGTCCTCATGTAAAACAAACATCCCACTTCTACTTGAGTTTGGGCAGTACTTTGATCCTGGAGGACGCTTTTAAGTCTAATTAAAGAAAAAATACCTAATCTGGGACAATCATTTCTAGAACTGAATTTGAGTGTGAATGATGCTTGATCCCTGCTCTGGATCACAAAAGGGTGCACTATCAAAAGCTGCTGCAACAGTCTGCCAAGTACAAGGAGAGAAGCACGGTGCCTCTTGAGCACCAAAGTACAGAATTTGGAGGCAATCCTGGAGCTACAGCTTTGACTACAACTTTTATTGGCTCACAATACCAACAAGGAGTTTTATAACAAAGCAAAACAAGTCAGGCTCACTGAATTATAAGGAATATATCTGGTCCTTCTATATTGTATACAAGTATGCACTGAAACTGGGAGTATGGGGGTGTTCCAAGGGTAACCTACAAACTAAGCCTGGAGCTGGAGCCATAACCCAAGTTCAGCCAAGCACAACTTCAATATGCTTGTCATTTCACCATGTGCGTTCCTTGAACTACTCCTCCCTGCCCTGAACTTCAGTTCAGAGCACTGAGGATTCTGGCTGAAACAAAGGAAGGGGAGAGCAGACTTCTCACATCAAAAGATTCTGAGTAAACAAACAGGAAAGAAATGTAAAAAAAGCATTGACAGGCTCAGTTCGGATTCCCCGGCTCCAAATAGTGCTTTGTCCTTTTGATGCATGCAGGGTGCATGTATTATGACCTAGACCTCAATGCCAAGGCTGGATCCTCAGAGAGGAAACATACGGCTCTGCCTTGGCCAGCTGTGAGAATGCATTCAGGAAAAGTGCAGAATGAAGAGAGAACAGTGGATCCTGGAAAATATGAATCAATAGGAAAAAAGAAAAAAAGCTTTCCATATCAGAACATAATGATGAACAAATCTTTGCTAAGAAAAATAAAATGGCAAGAGGGCAAAAGGGAAACTGGAAGAGAAAATATTCAGCATGCAGTTGTGTCTAAGCACACAACCTCCAGGGAGAAGCACTCATTTGCAAGAGAGGTTTAGCTGCCTCTTCCATGCCAGCTACACAAATATTGTAGCTGCCAGTGATGTAGGGAAAAGTTCTCTTCTCCAGAATACATACACAGACCAAGAAAAAACCATTCACAAGTCAGATTCTGGCTGATTAGTTGTCTGCAAGAAGGGAGAAGAGGTTGCCTGGGTGTCTGGTCTTAAATCAACTTGCTTTGGCTCCACAGAGGAGCTTGCTTGTTCTGATTGCAGGCAAGCTGATTAGAGAAAGGGATCTTCTGGCTAAAAAAGCACACCAAGGAAACTATGCTCAAGCTCCACTGTCTCACATGAAAACAGAACTTCAGTTCAGGAGATCCTTTACCTGGCTACTGAATGTTAGCTGATGTCCTGACAAGGTCCACAGAGTCTTGGTTTTTACCATGTCTTCCATCAAATGCAGACCAGCAACAATATGCATCCTGCACAAACGCTCAGCAGTGGTATCCTATGGGGAATAAAGAGCACAAAGAAAATAAATGACATGTTCTTTCAAGAACCTGATCTATTCAAAAAGCCATAACATTACCTTTCTCCCACCTAACACAGAAATTTTTGTTCCTGTGTTAGCTCACTAAAAGATTGAGCTTCCCTCTTCTTTTTGGTTCACTGGCGTAGCACTATGGCAAATCTTTTCCTTCTGTTTGTGCACACATTCAAATACAAGGAGACTGATTAACCTGAAAGTGACTTTAGAGGAATCCCCTAAACAGAAACCTATTGGTCATGGACAACTTAGAAGCTATCCTTGCATGCTCCAGATTATAAAACTTGCTAAAGGTCCCCATACATAATCTTGTTTATGATGATATGTTTATAATATTCTAAGCAATTGAATTTACATTTAGTTTCTTCCTTTGTTTTCTGAGCTTTCCGCCGCTGGTGGCTCAATACCTTGTCAATATTGATTTAGTTGGAATTGACTCATGTAGGAACAGGTAGACTATGTAACTCAGCAGCCTTTCCTGATAATATTTTCTATGAATCCAGAAATTACCATGACGATCTAGGCACAGGGCCTGACTTGTGTTAGTGGAAACTAATGTTCAACAAGCTAGCAGGAGACAGCTTATTGGCTAGGAGTTGCTCCCTTGACTATGGGAGTATGTGAGTTACTGCTGCTGCACATATAGCTTTGCTATCAAGCAAAGGAGTGATACTCCTAAATCCCTTGGAAATGTAATGTTCAAATAGGGTTGGTCTGTCTAGATTATCTTTAAGGCATTTACCTTTTTATACCTCAGTGCTAGCTGTAAGCTAGCTGCCACCTGAAACAGCGTGCAAATAATATCCCTACTGCATGAGCTGCCTTTGTAGCTCATGTGTGTTGATTCTTAGCTTTGTCCTAGGAAAATGGCTTATATACTTTCTCGTCCTAATGATGAGCTTGTCTGTGGGCTTAGCTGCGCAAAAAACTACTGCAAAAGAGCACAATTAAATTTAAATAAATAAACAAAATAATTACATGACTTGCAGGGCCTACTTGCTGATGCCCAGAATTCCCAAACTCTTGTGGGCCATACTTGCTATTCCCATTAATAAAATGAGCTCTTCTTAAGAAGCTGACACCACGTCTAGAGCCACAGACCCAAAATTCAAGACTCTGATGCAAACCTCAGGCCCTTTCAAAAACCACAACCTCAAATAGTGGAAAGCCACCTAAGATGTTGAGAATAGACACACACAGGAGGTTTGAGCCTTGAATGAAGAATCACCAGAAATGCTTGTACTTCCTGACATTAAAAACAAACTCTGACAATATTGAAGAGATAGAGGAGAGGGATTTAACATCCTCTGTGAGACTGTAACTTAACCAGACAATGAAGAGTCTTCCCAATACATTGCTTCTACAAATACTGCATTCCCAATTCCCCCTCTCATATCAATCAGTTCTTACAGGCTGCAGAACTCAGGCAGGAAAGAACAGGAAAATTTTGTTACAACCAAGAAAACTTACATTAAATTCCATTCTGTCATGAATGGGAAGCAGGGATGGGACAAAGACTGTGAAAGGTCCATATTTAGTCAGCAACACTGAGCAACCAGAAACTGCAAAAAGAGAGGCAATGTAAAGTAGTTACTTAGCATATGGTTTAACTCCAGCAATAATTATTGTTCTTAAAAACACAATTCAATCTACATATTTTTGGCCCAGTGCAAGTAACTAGTACTTGTTTACAAGGAATGAGAGGGAGTTTTGTATTGCTATCACAGCCCAACTTGGTTGCTATTAGTTTTAAGCACCTGCCCACATGATTTCTGAAGGATTGGTGATGGCCTTGGTTCACTTTGAACCGCTGCTGAAATTTGCAGAATATTCATGATTTTGTTTCCACATGCCTACTGCCTTATTCTTGGGTCAAGTGCCCTCTGTCTTTCCTTTGGAACAATTAATTTTGGGGTGTCATCAGAATTTATTGAGACTAACTACTTCTTGAGAAGCTGCTATGAACACACACCTGTCAGTCATCACCCAATTGTCAACTGCACATCAACAAAGTCCACATCAACAAAGCTCATAAGGTATTAAGTCCCACTGCACAGGAGTTCGGAACTTGGAGATCCTCAAGTGGTTGTCCACTGCACAAATCATTATGGGAAATATGCAAAAACTGAGTGCTGCCAATATTGATATGTAGCAGTGAGGGGTATTCACAAACACTAAGCTGAGCTTTGAGACCTATCTCTGTGCTCCTGTCAAATTAGTGGAAACAGAGGAGACTGTGCCCAGGATGAGTTGGAGAACGTATCTAACATAAATATGCTTTGGTCTAAAGGGTTCCCATTCTTTCCTTGGATTATAGTGAGGCAAAAAAATAAACTCTGCAGCTATCATTCCACACACTTGTAGTACACAGGTTCTAAAACAGTTTTCTATGTTTTGCAAAGCATTTCCTCACTCAGAAAGTACCATGGCACATAGACTAAAGCCTTTTCATCTCTATAATAGCCTCCCATTAAGTCTGTTTAAGGGCTCAGTAAATGTTCTACTAAGTGGAGGACCCACGGCACACCAGCCTCAAGCATCACTTCTAGAAAACTCAGCAACAGCTGAAGATTGCTGAGCCTTCACATAGATCTTGCAGGTAGAAGCACAGCAGTGGTTTGATACAGACAGGTTTGAATCACAACTCCAAGGTAACTTTTTCTTTCTCTGTAGATATGGTATGCTCTTCACCAGAACTATCAAATACCTAATACACATCTACAGTGCTCTCTGCAACAGTCTCCTCAATTCACAATCTAGAACTGGCTATATGAGTCCAGAGATGTGTTGTGTTTAATTTGTAGCCCATGCTCATACACTGCAACACATCGAAAGGCTTTTAGCCTCTTCTGACACAATCATGTTTGCTCCATTCCCCAAACAAGTTCAAAAGACATTTACCAAACATTTTTCTGGCGACGTTTAATTTCCTAGCAAACCTTCCTCTTGAATTCTGCTGATTTATCTCACCCAAGAGATCTTTATAGCAACTTCTCCCATCTCCAATCTCCCCTTCATTACACACACAGCTAAGAGACAAGAATGAAACATAAAAAACCATTACAAAACGCAACACTTTCAACAAATGTGAGTAGAAAAACAGGTCAGAATCTACACTTGAAAGACAAATCCCAGCTTTAAGTAATAGGTAAGAACTTAGTAACTTCTCCCAAACTGAGAGGAAAAGATGTAGACTTCTGGAGTGCAAGTAAATTTGGACTTACAAATAGAAAATGAAGATGCTTTCTCAGATATTATCAACATAAGGACTGTCTGCACTAGAGTGCAGATAGCCACAATATATATATATATCTCAACATCTTTCTACCTAGATATTCAGTCAGTACTAGTCATTACAGCAGCTGAAAATTGGAGGTAATGTTCAAAAACCACAATCTAAGTGAAAATCTGGCAAATAGCTCCTGTGTGGCCCCTCGGATTCAGTAAGAAGTGCCAGTTCAAGTGCATCAGTTAACTATGGTTCGTCTTAGACTTAATGAGGGCCCCAGGCAGGCTAATGACTTTTCCAGAAAAGTTTATCTACATGTGAAAATCTCTGTCCTGATTCACACGCGTTTATAGTCATTACTCAGAGACTACCCAAGATCACTGGCCGATAACCATGTTTTTTCCCTTTTGGGTTTTGTCCAAGCATCGGCTCTGCTCTTTCTGTTTCAGGGATGCAAAGACATGCAACACAGGGGAGGAATTTGACATTACTCCAACCTCAGAGGGCTGAGTGCCAGCTGCTGGGGAACAGATCTACTAAGGCAGGGACTGTGCTGAACACCGCGTCCTGCACTTTGGTAGCAGATCTTCAGCAAGGGGAAGCTGCCATGTTTCAGTTCTGGCCTGGAGCACACAATGAGCAAGTGGAAGCTAACAGTTTTAGCAGCACTGAAGAAGGAAAGGTCAAGGAAATGGGACTGCTCTTTCCCTCTTCAGTCACTCAGAGAAGCTCCACCTTTTCTTGGACTGACTCTTCACTTTCAATGGGCTTGTTACAAATAGGCTGTACTCAAAAGGTGACTCTGGCCCATTCTCAGCTCTCAGTTTCGTCAAAATTCAGCTCATTCAAACTCAGTTTCCATTCTAGCTTCAGAATAAGCTTTTTTTTTTTTAATAGCAAGCTTTAAATTGGCTTACCTAGGATTCCCCTGGGAATTAATTTCACACTTGGAAGTCACGTCACAAAAATACTGCCGGCAATCGTTAGGAAATACAACACACTCAGATGAAGGACTTCTCCTACTCATCCCAGGCCTGCAAAAACAAGTTGCCTAAGGGAAGGCAACACGACGATTATAGGGCTTCATTCATCATCTTTTATCCAATAAGTTACCCTACAAAAGAGCTATCTGGTATACCTTTGCAAAATCTAAGGTGAAGAGAGCAGATTTGATCAACACAATGGTGAGCTCATTTGAAGAACTCACCATTTTTCAGACCCTTAGAGGTTGCCGAGATGCTGCTATTGCCCTTACCTCTCCTGGACGTCTATAAACACAAACTGTAGAGTTCTCTGGGCAGCCTCCATTGTTGTCAACACAAGGGTTTATGGCCTGGCAAATCTTCCCATCTCCCTGAAATCCTTCTTTGCAGGTACACTGATACTTTCGTGGTCCAAGAACCTTACATATAGCAAAGGGGGAGCATGGAGAAGCAGCACAAGGATCCTGAGCTGCAATTAAAGAAGTGAGAGTAACCAAATTTCTGTTTTCTAATCAGCACTGACTGCAGCACAGCAGAAAGCAGAAGGCCTGGCAAGAATGGAGTATAAGGGATTTATACTATTAAGCTTCTAAAATTTCACAGGATAATAAAAAGAAAACAGAAAGTAGACCTTTGAATGGGTTTTAATCTGAGGAATTTGGATGACACATTCTCATGTTACTTCAGTAACAGAACTGGGAGTGACAGAGGATGCTTGGGTTTATTTCTGAATTTCCACATTTGAGGATATATGAAACTGCAGTTTTGCTGGCCAAACCCGCAAAAAGACAGTCAAAATAGAGCTACCCATAGCTAGCTAATAGCATGCATTTAATTGACTTTCTGTTTCAAAGCCAATTCAGAAACTTATATTTGAAATCAGTGAAGAAATCCTCAATCACACACCTTATTATTTAAACTGATACAGACAGCAATATTCCATTGTTAACAGTTATTCAGTATATATAAGTGAGTGCTGGATGAAACCTGCAACTCTAATCCATTTCTGGCTTCCAGGATCAAGTGAGAGGAAAGCCAAAACCTCAGCTATTAATCTTAAAATTATTCTTGATAACCAGGTTCTTAAGCCTCTGCAGTGAAGTAGCCACTGCATTTATAGTGACCAAATTCATCCAGAGATGCCAGTGCAGTAAGGTTTTTCTGAACAGGGGACCATTTATGGTCACAGAGAAGTTTCTCACCTTGGCAAGTGCTCCCACTTTTTCTGTAGCCCAGCTTGCAGTCACACATCACTGTCCCATCCCTTACCACGCATTCGCTGTTGGCCCCACATGTCACGCCTTTGCAAAGGGGAAGCTCTGGAATCACACAGCAAAGAGAGTTTCCTTTTGAGCATGCAGAACACTGCTGGAAACCACATCTTACAATGTATCTGGAAATGAAGGCAAATGTGGTTTCCAGAGACTCCCAAGCTGACACAAAGGCCAAGGGATACAAGCAGTACAGACAGCTCTAAATCACTGCAGCCTAGGTAGTCAGGTCCTTCAAAGCTTGGAGAGAAGAAAGGATCTATCTGGTTTTCTAAGAAAGAACAGTCATGCAGAGGTGGCACATCTGGGCCACTGTCGCAGAGTGGGGAGCCAGCTGCAGCTGTTCCCTCTGTCTAGCTCTCCAGTGCTCAGATCATTTTTGCCCTACATTCCCAAGCTATTCATTGCCCACCACCCAGCTCCTTTTGGGACACAGGCATCCAAGCCTATATCACAGTTTTGCTCTAGCAGTTTCTCTCTAGTTTTCAATATATTTACCTTGGTCGCATCTAGGGCCAGTGTAGCCTCCATAGCATGTGCAGCTTCCGTTCCCATTGATGCCGCTGTTGCATTCCCCATGCACACAGTCACACACTGCAAGGGAAACCCAGATAAACCTGACCTTCAGTTACATGGCAGTGATAGGGCTCCAGTCATACACTGGCCAACAGCCCTCAGACTTAGCACCCTGATTTCCCAGTAATCCACAGCACCAGGAATTCACAGCAAATGTAGCTACTTCTAAAAGCTATCTATGCCAGCCAGAGCTTACAGAGGGCAAACTGCATCTCCTGGGCTCAAGGAGACTTAAGTACTACCCTCTAAGAGCAGCCTTGAAAGCAAGATTTAGACCAGCTTTTCAGGAATGTATTTCAACTTCCCACTCCTCTTCCCACAGCCAGCGTGGAAGGAGGCAGTGTTATGAGTGCCTGCTACATCTGTATCCCAGCATTGGTGCTGTCATGTGAGCGCAACTACCACGATCACACCTCTGTAACGACCTGGCTAGAAAGAGATAGGAAACTGAGATAGCTCTGGTAAGGGGAGAAACAGATTTGCAATAGGAAAAATGGACTGTTTTGAGTGAAAGACTGAGAATCATGTGTCTAACAAGACAGTGGAGAGGGTCACAGAGACAAAATGCCAAGACACCTGCTACTGAACACTGCCAGCTGGCACCCTCTCCTCCTCTCCAGCAGCCTTCTTCATTCAACCTTTCCCCTCCCCTCCTTCCTTGCTTTCAGTTACTTCTGTGAAGATTTCATTTGAATTACTCATTCTTACCTGACAGACAGTCTGGGCCAAAACGATTTTCATCTTGACAATCCTGGCAGGCAAATCCACTGTATTGCTCCTAGAAAGGCCCCCAAATGTCCCAGATGTTAATTTCTGTATCACTGCATTACTCCACACATTGTTATAGTTCAGTCTCTCCCCATTTCTGATTTTTTATGACAGCTGACATAATACAGTAAAGAAAACTGATCTGTTAAGTGCTCCAGTAATATTAGTCAATCCCCATGGCAAAGATCATCACAGTGTAAGCTGACACAGAGAGTGCATGCAAATGCCAGGAAAACTCTAGTGGGCACTGAGGAAACTATGTCAAAATGTCACAAACATACAAGAATGTACCAGCTTGCTTTTGTTATCTCTCTGAAAAAGGAACCTGGAATTCACTAATGCCAATGGGATCTCTGACACTGATTTTAGCGGGCCCGGGGACCTTCAGCATATGTTTTAATTGATATAAGGCATCTCCTGAGTTACATCCAAAATCAACCTTTCCCAAGGAAAGGCCCAAGAGGCAGGATTTTAGCTCACAATACCATTAAAGATGCTGTAAAAACCTATAATTCATAAGAGAAAGTTTCCAGCCTAACACTGATCCATTAAGCTAAACATTTTAGAAACATGGCTCTGTAGCATTCAAACATGCCGGGATTTTTTTATGTTTTTGTTGGAGTAAGCCTGAAGCTGTAAAGAAGAAAAAAATAACATTAGTGCTAAATACTCTTTCTGGACTCTCCTGCTTTTCCTGAGAGAGGGAGGATCTGCCTGCCAAGGTGCAGCACCAATTAATTTGGGAGATACACCATCTAAGTCTGGAAAAGGTGCTGTACGTTAAGAATCAAGTATCTCAGGGCTTCCTGCAGCCACAGACAGGCACTGATTATTTCAGCTGCTCAGAGGGTTAAATCCAAACAACTTTTTCTTCATTTCCTCACAGAGATCCTTCCAAACTCCATGTCCTCACCAACAGCATCTTAGTGCTATTGGAGACCACACCAGCCCTCCAGGAAAACCACAGACACAGATGCAGGAATGAAAGAAACCGCTAATGACCTTCCAGGCAGAAGGGCATCCTTCATCCAAAGCATCCATACAGACAAAATACAACTCCCTCTGACAAAAACACGTAACCTTCAGAATAAACCATACACTGACCTTGCAGATGCAGGTCCCGTTTTGCTGCATACCATCCAAGCATGTCCCATGGCCATTGCAGGGATTTTGAGAGCCACCTGCACACTCTAGCAGGCAAGAGATAGGCCAGATAAGGTAAGACTGAACAACCAGCACCTGTATCCCCCTTTTTATATCCCCTTCCTCCAGGCATTCCAGTTGTGCAAAGGCAATGGCCTCTTCATCAGCGAAGTCCCTGCATATGTATCCAATATCAGTGGCCCAGTGCTGGTGAACATGGCCGAAAGTGGCACCAAGGAGCAATTTGGCTGATAACTAAGAAAAGCCTCTTATTGAAAGTCTAATGAAAAGTCCCAGTGGGCCATAACTAACTAAATTAAAGCAAAGAGACTGAAGCATGTATTGAGGTTGAGCCCCTGCTGCTAGCACCAGCAAGAGGCAGTATCAAACATCTGAGGGCTCTTCTGGAACTGGAGACAGACCAGAGCCTGCTTTGCAAAGATATTGGGTATTTTCAGCTCTCCCTCACTTCATGAAGAGCAGGAATTGTGCTCAGAAAACTGGTATCCACACATCTTTGGAGTGGGGTACCCCCACTTTCCGGGGACTATTTCTGGTAATTTTAGGCATGTGATTCCTCTGACAAAGCCATTTGTTTATCCAAATCACTTTGTGTGAGAACAGGCCCAAGCACTCAAACAATCTCCCATTTTGTGCAGGACTGGAGAGTGTCATTTCCATAATCAGTCAATCATGAGAGAAGTGTTTAGCTTAGTAGGTCTTGCTTTGGAATTTTTGAGACAAGACAAATCCTCTTTACTTGGCATAAACCAGTGTGGGAGCTTTGGAATGGTTATTCTCACCTTGGACTGGCATTGCTAAGTATTTTCAGCTTCTGAATGGCTGACTAACTCCAGACTATACAGGAGCGCACATGGCACATATGCTGCAGACTAGAAGGACAGCAGAAAGAAACAGCTTCCTCTTCCTTTGGAAACTTTCTTAAAGAGGAACAAAAACATCCCTTTCCAAAAGCTTATTTTTAAAGAAGAGACAAAAGGAAGTTCTACCAAAGGAGGTTATGTGTTAAATGCAAGAGGATTCAACTCATCTGAAGCAAAGATTCTTTCCCCATTATATTCTGAACCTCCCAGACAGCTAACAGATCTTGTGAGTGTTCAAGGAACAGTGAAAAAAAAAAAAAAATCACCTCAATGCATATTTAATGCCTCCATTAAAACTTTTTGATTTATTCAATAGCTAGAGAATGTAAAAAACAGATGAAAAACTTACCATAACACTCAGTACCCCAGAATCCTGGACAGCACTTTTTCTCTTCAATTTCCTTCTTACACATGTGATGGCACCCTGGCTGGGAAAGGGTATTTTCTCCTAACTTGACAGTATATCTTAAAAAGAGCAATCCAAGATTCACAATTACAACACAAAAGCAACACATGCCTATTGAAGGGTTTCTAAGCAATTACACTGCAGTGCACTGAACTCTGAATAGAAGAAAGGACACTCATTCCCTCCGCCATACATACACACAAGAGTTTGCACTTGGGTTTTGCCTTCTCTAAGGATCCCCATTAGTCTAAGCCTCAAAGATCAGTTCCAAGAAATCTGTCAGGGACTGGACACAAGACAGGACCTCGGGCATCAGGACAGAAACTTTGGATGCTGGATGCTTAGATAAAGTTAGCATCTCCAGGGTGACTCAACATTAAACTTTGCACCTAAAATAACCTTGAAAGAACAAAATCTCTTTGCAGGACTTGTCACTTTCTGTTGCACTAAAGATTCCAGGTTGAGATGCTGGAAATTTGGATTTAATAACTGTGTAATCCACAGACCCTCTGTTCAATCTTGGACAAACCCCTTAAATCCCCAAAAGAAGCACCTTCTTTTCAACCTTTCATCCATCACCTCTACACACAGGGTAAGCCTTTGGTGGCAGTGTCTCTTGCTCAGCATTTATGCAGCACAGAACTATTCTTGGGTCTGCCCAAGAACCACCAGGAGAGCAGATAACACTCAGAAAAGCTGCATGCACTCACATTATTCTTACACTTCATCTTATTTTTGGCACAACATCCTTCCCCAAAGGAACTTGAAATTGTCTCAATAGCACTGCTGCTTTGGCTTCAATCTGACTTCTAGGTGTGTCTGTGCAAAAACTGCTATAAAGTGCAAAACTGCCATGGCTATTTTTAAAGTATTTTGATAGAATAGTGAATCACAGAAAACAGTAGACAATGGAGCTATATATTAAGTTAACATTCACTACTGAATAGATATGCAAACAATATAGTGTTTCAGTTTTTAAAAACTTCCTAGTAAATTCGGTTTTCCTTCACCCTTTTCCTATTACAGCCAAACTTAACAGAATAAGAGCAAGGAACACATGAACAAGCAATTGTCATAAAGTGAATTAGGAAGGTAAAAAGTTCAGAGAATTATTGCTGGAAGCTGGGAGGATATACAAGTGGAACTATCATCATATTATTTTGCTAATAATATACTATAGAATTCTGGGTCTGAAACAGGTTTCTATGCTAGACAGACCTCTGCTACGTGCTTACAGCAGGATTAGCAACTCAGGTTGTTTAGGGCAAGTACAGGTAATTATAATATAATTTCTTCTGTGTATATAGAACCTTATGCCCAGCAAAAAGTCCATGGAATTTGCAAGGAGGAAAGAGCAACAATAATAGGGGCCAATAAATCTATTTTTATGTGTCTGAAAACAAAAATTATTGCATCTTTAGAGCTTAAAACCCATGTGTGTTCTCCTGAAGGCATACACACTGCTTCTTGCATAGCATGGCTGCACCAAAACCTTAACACTGTTAGGAAATAGGCCTTACCTGCAGCCCCTCACTCCTAATCCTTGGGTCATCTTTAACCAGCCTCCTGGACACACCATTTTAGGTGCTGCAGCACAAGCAGTACACGCTGTGTTCAAGGTAAACATCGTCTTGATATTGCATCGCATGGATTTTAACTTCAAAAGAAAAAACAGAATGAAAGTAAGCCCAGATTAAATTGTTACCCTGGCCACTCACCTTGCCAGCCTTCAATATCTTTATCAACATTGCATCATTCTTTAGATAGCAGTGGGGAGGGCAGCGACCAGTGCAGCTGCTTGGAGGTACACCACACACTCAGATGGGCTAAACCATCACGTCACACTGCTGCATGCTGCTCTGCTTGGATCTCAGCTAGAAGGCAATAGGGTAAATCATAGCTATTTTATCTTTCCTTTATGCCTCACAGCAAAAATTCTAACCATTTCTGAAATAAACATAACTGTGCACTGTTAATTTAAGCTGATCTTTTACAAACATGTGGTAGTGGTATGTGAGAACATGCCCTAAATTAATTACCCTTGCAAGCAGACACTGAATTAAAATGCAATACAGCATTTCTCTTTTCCATGCCATTGATATGATGCAGTTCATTGGTGGTTTCATTGCTGTTCCATGGGTGTGAAGTACCACATGCACTAGTTGAGTCTATTACCCAGAGCCCAGGAGCTGCTCACACAAATATATCTCATGGCAATTGTCTTCAAGGTGTGTGTGAGGGTGGAGAGGCATGATTAAAATGAAATGTGTTCTGCACTTCTCTGAACACCTGAATGGCCCTCCATGCTTTCATCCTAGATGAAAAAGACTCCATAAACATTGGCAAGATGAACAGGTCGAACACTTGGATAATTTACATGGCTGGTGATAAATTCAGCATCAGTCATTTCAACTCAAGCAGAGTAACTTTAGAGGTTTAGGTTTCCTCACAGGGCTTTCCTGAGCCCTGTAACAATCAACTCTACTTCTTTGAATGAAACATAGCTTGAGTGATAAAAAAAGTACAGCCTCAGAGTGAACAATCATCAGCATCAAATGCCAACTTGTTAGTAAAGCTCATGATTTTACCCCAAAAGCATTTCCTTGAAATTCTAAACTCCTGGAGGCAAGCAACTGCATGGAAAACTCTTTGCTCATTGTAAAAAAAAGACAATGTTTGCCACTGATAATGACAGAGAAAAGCTGGGAGGCACAAGCTGTGTTTGCCCGAAAGGTCAGTGGCTGGAAAAAGCCCCATGCAGTTCACCTCAGCTGTGCCTCTGCAGGCACTTTGTTTTCTAAAAATAAAACCATTAGATCAGATTTTGGGAGGAGGCCTTGATCTGGGATCTTTTAAGCCTATCCTGAATAATGGTGTTAATGCAGCAGCTCTCCTGGGCCCAGAACTTCTTGCTTTGGATTCCCATCAGCAGTCTTAGCTTTGCTTCCTCTGAACTTTGGCCTAAATGCATACACTTGCCTCAAGGCAAGGCAGGAAGCCCATGGCTTCCCATCAGTTATCAACAGCTCAGGAAGGCCCTCCCAAAATGATATCCAGCAGACCCTGTCAGGAAAACCTCCTGAGAGATAACCCTCAAATCCCAGGTCTACAGAGACATCTCCCTGGAATGTTTTTCTGACTCACATTCACATTCCCTCTGCCTGGAGTTGTTGAGCTTTTTCTCATCTTCAAGGATCCATCTTCTGAAGCCATCCATAAAAGAATGCTGCCCAATGAAGAAAGTGATTTCTGTGTCTGTGGTTGCCCTTCACATAGATATTAATTCCTAGTTGTACATCTGGGGCTTTTCTTACTGTACAGTAACCTCCACTTTCTTTATTAGTAGAATCCCCAAATAACCTGTTATGTCAAGGATTCCCTTGCATTAGGACCAGTTCAAACCCAATCTGAGATCCACCAAACCTACCTATCCATGTCCCATGAGCACCAGCTCTACTAATTTTATGCAGCAGGACAGAGATCAACTTTGTTGTTCCTTTTATTTCCAACCCACTGGCACACAGTGTAGTTGGAGATTTCCCCTTTTTCATAGAACAAAACTGAGAAGAGAGCCTCCATGGATGAATAAATGATGTGCTACCTCTGGAGTACTTTTGGTGACATGGACAGTGGGATTGAGTGCGCCCTCAGCAAGTTTGCCGATGACACCAAGCTGGGTGGTTCGGTTGAT
>JAOEHY010027803.1:0-21464 GCA_025447955.1 Psilopsiagon aurifrons | reverse complement strand
TCTCCCTTTAACCCTGACCCACAAAGTCTCTGTCGACTGCTCACCTGTCCCCAGACAGAGTTTCATACTCTCCAGCCCATCCCTAACATAAATAGCAACTCCCCTTCCCCGCCTACCAGGCCTGTCTTTCCTAAAGAGCCTGTAACCTTCCATTCCAACACACCAGTCATAGGAGCCATCCCTCCATGTTTCTGTGATGCCTATGATATCATATCCCCATAAACATGCACACATCTCTAATTCCTCTTGTAATTCTCATGTAGGATTCAAATCAAAGTACTGACCAAAATTGTTATGGCAGCATGCAGTGTATTTATAAACCTGAGTGGAAATTATCACAAACCAGAAATAATTACCACATTCAAGAAAGCTGTCACAGCAAAACAACTGTAATCTCTCCATTCATTACATGCTGTGGAAAAATATTTTGCTGTACTAATGTTTTCAATTTTCATTTATTTTCTATGAGAAACAAATGAGAGTCTGCTCAATCTGAAGTATCTAGGCTAAGATGCAACTAAAATTAGAAGGTGAGAGTTCAAATCACTATATTAATCATTTGCTAAAAACACAGATATGCAAGAGTGACATTTGCAACAGGAAAGAATCAGAGAAAGTTTACATGCTACCAACTGCCAGAGATTACCAACTGCTACAGTTGAAGGAAGAAAAGCCACCCACACTCATTATATGAAACCCCAGACTTAACGCATTTTGCGTTTCAATGTAAAATAAAAACTCAAGACAAGATCACAATAAAGATTTCCCATGATTCAAGCACTTTTTCCAAGACATCCTGCATACAAGTGAATGCAACTTCACTCAGATATAAAATAGTGGGGTTTTCCAGCTCTATTACTTATTTGGCTTTCACTGAATAACCTAAACATTAGAAGGTATATAAAATCACGCAAAATGTGAAAAACTAACATAGCTTTCTGCTTATCTTACCATAGATTTCCATACATTATCTGCAAGATTTTGTATTAAAAGAAAAACCAGTTTCAAAACAATACTGTTATACTCAAAACAATGATTAAAACTAGGCAGTAACCTTCCCAAAGGCAAAATAATGGTAACTTCAGGGAATTGCCATAGAAACTAAGAGCACAGATCACATTAGCTTTGCTTTTCATTTAAAAAATACATTTCTTCCAAAAAATTACCACAGTTAACATTCAGGCCTTTGCCAAAACAGACTGCAAAGTCTTACACAGGAGATAATGCACTGCACAGGACAGCGCTGGGTGCAACTGAGTCTGAGTGAAGATTCAGTGATACGAGCTATAGAGTCAATTTCACAAATATTAACTTTGAAAGCTAAGTGTTATTGTTCAAAAATAAATAGTATGGGGAAAACATACAGGTTGCTGAGCTGCTTCATCTTTCATTAGGTCTTCATAAACCTCCCCACCTTCATCTTCTCCATAGACACAATCATAGAGCTCCTCATCTTCATCAACACCAGTTTCACTGAAAGTTAAAGACAAAACAGAAAAGATGCGAAGCACAGGTAAATTGCCATCAGCTCTGCAAGGGACTATTCACCACGGGAAAAGATTTCTACAGTAACCAAATGGATTGACTAACAGAACTATCTAATGAAAAGAACTCATTATGGAAATTATGGTAATTAATTTTCTTTTTTCAACACATTAAAAGAAAAAAATAACCGTACAAAATCAACAAAACACTGAAGACTGCATGAATTCAGAATCACATGGAAACTAAATCAGGCACTGAAAGCAGCTTGTGAGGACAGTTTTGTCACGAGATACTGTCCAGCTACTCTCTTCCACCCCTTTTCCCATCACATACAGTGAAGAAGAGCTAGCTTTCCTTATTGCCTGGCATCCCACTGCACTAGGATGTGAGTCACCAGTAGTATCTCTCTTCTGCCTAAAAAAAGAATTATCTAGGGTAAAATACATTAAACTATTTTGATCACCTCATAGCAACCTTCAGCTACCCAACAATGAAAAAAGCAACCTTTCAAACTGCAAAATCCAACAGTTCAACAAAACAGAGTACGCACAACAAATGTACTCCTATCACCCAGACTACAGAAGCACCTCAGCATAAAGTCAGCACCCAACTCTGCCCTCAGTTAATTTGGCTTCATAAGAGTTAGTCCTACTGTGAATTTTGCTTACTTTGCACTAAGACTGTACCAAGCCCACAATACCTCTTTCCACCCACGTTTGTTGGGCATCTCTACAAAAGAACTCTAAAAGATATTGAAAGTAGTCTGGCCATCATAATACAGAAACTTCATCAGATGTGCTGATAACTGAGATTCTTACTGTTGGAAGACAACACTGAAATCCTTCAGAGTAAAAAACAAGTAGAGGATCCATCTACCAGCCTAGGAAGAACAGCCATTTCGATATGTGGATCATCAGTACTCAAGAATAAGACATCAGAAGCTCTACCGGCAGAGACTGATGATTTCAAAGAAAGCAAAATTAATGAGAATTGCTACCAACACAGTTGCCACATGGACTATTTGGAAATACCAGACAAAATCACTATGTTTATAATCAGGATTACATACAAAAGCCAAGCAAAATTTTTTATTTCTTATTAAATATAATTTGTTTCTTTTGTTCATTTAAAGTCAAGGACATCAGAAGGATAAAATAAGAAAGCATCAGAAGCTTCAGTAGATGGAATGATTAAAAAGATACATTTGGGGGTTCAAAAGAAGATATAAATTGCTCACATCCCCTTCCTCTTCCAACAGATACCATGCCCCAGGAGGGCTAGAAAGATCAGGTGCTTCAGGTTAGCCTAACAATTGAGCTTGCACCAGTTATGATAGTGTGTTAGCATTTCACATTTAACACTAGCAGCTGTGTCAGATGCAGCACAGACACACTGCACTTTACCACCTATGCTCCAGGGAACAAAAGCTGGCAAAAAGGCAAAGTAAAGATTGAAACATTTAACTACTACAGCTCTTTCTGACAGAAAGCTTTAAATTAATTCTAAACTGTTAGGACACCATTTAAACTCAGGGACAATTACTTTCAGTCAAATCCTTACTAATTAAAAGAAACTATAAGTCGTGGACCATTTGCATCATTCACTGACACTTTCTTTTGAAAGGAGTACTTCTTGAATTGCTTCATCCACAACTAAGACAGCACCTAACTATCAAATTTAATTGACTAATATTTGTAATTTGATGCAAGAAAGCTATGAATCTCAATTTCTCTGGTATGACCTGTTACCTTCTTTTTTAGTGAAAGACTGACTCCCAGTACTGAATTTGTATACCTATTTAAGAATTGACAGAAATCTTCTTTTCAAACAGTGCTAATGACAATACACCTAAGAGATAAGAACATCACCTCTAGCCCACGTGGGTGTCAGCAGTTTACAACTTCTACCTTCTGCACACTTGCCTACACACAGGAAAAAGCAGCTATCTATGAAACAGGCAGTGAGCTGCAGAAGACAAGGATAAGCTCTGCAGCGAAAGTAATAAATTGAGCAGTGCCAGCCATGGTGGAGTTTCCCTCCTTTGTAGGCAGTAAAGAAATAAATCCCACTGTGTGAACAGCAGCTAACTTGACCACATCACAGCAAGTGACATACAATGTGGCCAGAGCCAAGATAGAGCCAAGTGAGCACTAGTGAGCTGAGGTTTGGGACAGTGAGCTATGATCCCTGGTCTAGCCCAACATGATTCCTAATGGATCTTGAGAGATCCTAGCCATAGCATGCAAAAGTAGTTCTTCCTAACAGTTTTATTCCCAGCTGTATTTATCTCACCTGTCTGAAAAATAAAGCTGCTGTTTTTCATTCATTACTATGTAATATGTTCATGTCTGTCTGACTTGTACCTCAAAGTCAACATGAAAATTGGCAATAATTAATAATGCTGCAAACACTTATTCAGAGAATACACTCATACAAAGAATTTAATTGACTTTAGGAAACAACGCACTTGAATTATGATCCAAATATGCATTTTCTTTTCAAGTTCTAGACAACTTCCTTAGGTCCCTTACAACTGATACTGTAATTCAACAAAAGCATTCTTACAGTTCAGGCAATTCAAGAACACATTCATTGTTTACTTTGCTACCAGCCCCTCCATGAAACATGCTTCCTTACATATGTAAATGGATTACAATCACTAAGATAAGCTGCCCCAACTGCTTGTTTCATGTCAGCATAATGGCTAACAAAATCTTTTATAATCAAATAAATATCCCATTCTCATTAAAACCATTTGTTCCATAACATTATATAAATAATAGAATGCAACTGAAGGCCAACATCTTTAACGAAATATTTACAACATACTCTATTAAATCAGGAAGACATTTGTAGACATCTTCATCATCAACACTTTCTTCTGTAGGGAATGGCCTATAAAAAGAAACATAGCATGGATTATAGACAGCACTAGTCTCATTTGGTTTCTAAACTTTTCACATAGATTACTGTGTGTTACTGTGTTTGTATGTTCCTCTCTCTGATTAACAGTATACGTGTTTTTAGACATACATATGAATAGATACTTAATGTAAATTTAAAAAAGAACCTAGATGGTGGTGTCATAAGTCATCACTAATACACATCATTGTCAGGTTTTCAACTAGAAAATTATTCTTTTTAGCACAGGACATGTATTACAGGACTGGCTAGGAAATTTTGTCTGGTTTAAAAACCATTGTTCACTCATATATAATAAGATTACCAAATCAAACCATTCAAAAAGATGGAGAGCACCAAAGCATGAAGTCCTTCACATTCTCTCACATCACAAATATAATTCATAAGCTAAGGTTTGGTTGGGGTACTTTGGTTTCTTTTTGAAAATATGAATCTCACAAACTTGGCAGCTCCGGTGATTTTTAGAAGAGAGAAGGAAGAGAAAGCCCATTTCTACCTACATACATCAGCACTGCATCAGCCTCACTTATGATCAATGTGTCACAATTACCATGCAACTTCTGAATTACTGTTTGTTCACTTCATGCTTCAGCACAAGAAGTAAGTGTAGGCACTGAAGTGTGTCAGGCACTTCAGTAAGTGTACCAGAGGTAGAAGATACCTTCTGGGCTCCTCAGAGGTTCAAAGCCTTGGTTAACCAGAGAAGTTCTTACTGGGGAACACTGCCTGCACTGCCTCTAACAATTTTTCTGAGGAGCATCATCCAAGAAGCATTATTCCCACCATTCCCTATGGCAATAACATACCTTATTCCTGTGCCTAACGCAATAGGAGTGCGAGAAAGTTTTGAAAGTGTTTCTATCACCTGGGGAAGAAGGAAACAGAAACCATGATTAGTTGTAGAACAGACGAAATAAAACATTTTGGTCTCAATTTTTTAATTACCAACAACAGCATTTCACATCAAATTATATAAAATAGACACAGAATATGGCTGTGCCAAAAACTCAATGCACTGAATTTTCACTTATTTCCAATGAGATGGTCTTCAGTGTTTTTGTACTGGGGGATGTGATGTAAGCACTAAAAGAGGAAAAGGGAAATTCTCTTATTTACAAGTTTCAGCACAATCAAAAGCCAATTTATGTGGATTTTAAACCAGATGTTTTTGTCACAAATCAAACATACAATTTTCAACTGGACCTGGATGTAACTGTAATAAAATTTTATCTTACAGATTGTTCTGAAGATTTATTTTGTTTTATTGTACCCCCAGAAAAAAAAAAAAAAAAAAAATCGAAAATATTAATTTGAGGCTTTTCCAAACAATAGCCAGAAGAGGGAGCCAAATGCCAAACGAGCGGAAAGCTACATCTCCAGGGCTGCCTGATGAAGAGAGGGAATGTCTGATTAACCAAACAGTTAAAGAAGCTGCACATTTGAGCCTATAAGCTTTATATATTTTTAGAGGGCGGCAGTAGTCTGGAAGATCTTATTTTAATAAAATACCTGTTGTAAGTGCTCAAGGTTATACAGTAAGAGAGGGAGAATGTTAGGGAGGGTAGAATACATGTACATATGACCACACATATGGAGTTAATTTTGCCATCAGCTACAGTGACATAAGGCAAATTCATACTCTGCCTAACATATCATCGTCAAGAGTATTTTCTGTTATTCGAGTACTATCATACTGGCAAGTCTTATTTGCTAGAAAGAGAAAAAGTGATAAAATTACGCCATGTCTGAATTCCAAATTCCCAATAACGAGGTTCCCCTGAACTTCCTGGAAGTTTCAGGTGGGGTCTTCACAACTTAAAATCCATATTAAGCTGAAGTGAGATCTCTTTTCAGTAGTAACAAATTTCATTATAGATATTCTATATTCCATGGGCATTTGGGAATCATCTCTGTAATTCAAAATGCTTATTTTTGAAGGTGTAGTGAGAAGACTAACCTGACCATAAAACACAGAGTTAAGAGTACATCTCTCAAAGGAAGGACAATGAAATTCTTACAAAGAAGAATGACAAAATAAAGATTACAGAGAATAACTGCCAACTACAGAGCTTAAACTGAAGTTGCAACATCTCTAAAGTGAACCAGACCTCATGCAAATGAGGAAAGAAAATCAGAATGAACTAAGCTATGCTGCTTCTGTGAAAGGAACATTTATGGTTTATCTAAGCTGCTGTAAAAATTACTGTCACACAAAATCTGGTTTTGCCCAACAGAAAATCAAATAATAAAAGCAAATGAATATGCTATGAGCATAATCAAAGTTGCAGACATGTCAATTCCCTATGATCAGAACTGCAAAACAGCCTAGGATAAGTTTTGGAAATTGTGAATAAAAGATGATTGAATAAACTGCTAAAATTAAAACCTATTTTGCATAAGTCAAAAGGTCAAAAAGGAAAAAAAGAAGACTCCTGTAAAGAGTCTTGCTGCTGCAGGGCAGTTCTCGTTTCTGCCCCAGACAAGAACCTGCTTCTGCACACCGGCAACAATCCCAGTGCAGGACTGCAAGGACTGCTAAGCCGCATGAGACAAGCATGGGAAATTAACTAAAAATTCAGTAGCTGGCAAAAAAAATGGTCTGTCCTGACACACATATGAACACTGATTGGCAAAATCACTGGAGGTTTAATAATTATTACAACAGAGGTGGGCAAGTCTGATGAACTGAACATCACCTTCTTGTTTCAACATGTTGCTTTCCAGCACACAGAAAATCTTTTGCAAACTATTCCACCCACACAAACCCTTTTCCTTAGAGATTCACACTTGTCTTGCACAATCAAACCCAGTGGAAATATTTCTTACTCTTCACATGCTTCAAGATAACACAAAGTTCTGTACAAAAAAAAAAAAAAAGGAAAAAAAAAAAAAAAACCACCAAACCCAACCCAATAATTTTAGGAAAACAACCTAACAATGTACCACTAAATTACATGTTACAGCTACCAATATGAACACAAACAAAAGCAAGGCTTATAAATTAAAAATAATATAAAAACCTTTTCAGAAACTAATACGACAGCTTCAGGGAGGGGGATGGATGGTACCACACACACACAAGGAAGCCAGAGAAGCATCTATGAGAGCATGCACATACAGAAAAAATGAGATAGGAACTACAGGACTAGAGACAACAGAAGACTACTAAGAATTTTAACTGTTCTTACAATGGAGAAGGTCTGGCACTGCAGGGAGAGCAAACTAATATGCTAAGAAGCCAATAGGAAAAAATGAAACACTGGATCATCCACAAAGAAGAAAATGGCAACCACCATGACAACTGTCAGTATCTCATCAGATGCACACAGTGCTCTGCAGAAGTATTAAAGCGTGGCCATGCTGACATCACAAAAGAGAAAAGGTAATGGGCAGAGGTCACTATTCTTCTATTTCAAAACAGAACAGTGAAGAACCTAAGGCCATTAACCACCACAGTGTGTATTTAAGATTAAAATACATAAATGAAAACAGACATAACTTCCACAAAATAAAAGGTAATGCTTGCTCATTGGTGAGTCCTATTAAAGCACAACAGTGTTCTATCAAGAAACAGAACAGTTTCTGATGAGGGGGACCTTATCTTGCTTTTTAGTTTCCTTTAGTTTCTGAGAAAATGTCAGGAATACTCACGCAAGTAATGGCATGTGAAACCATTACTTCTGGTCACCACACTATTTCATCATCACAATCGTGTAAATGCATTTTCTCCAACATGAATTGGAGCAAATTGCTTTGACATGGAATTGAAGTTCTTAGATTTTGACCTACTGCAGGAAGTCTTAAGAGTTTCCTAATTTCTAAGTCAATGGGGAAGTTCACAGTCGTGTTTGTAGTTGTCAGAAAAACAATCAGTTTCAGTAAACATTCATCAAAACAATCAAACTAACCCCAGCAAAATGACTGGTTTTGAACAAACTGACTTGGGAGTTTTTCAGAACAGTGCTAGTTTGAAGCCCTATGCAGTTTATGCGAGGGAAGCTATAATATAGCGCAATTCTGAACTCCAAAATTAGAGTACACCATACAATGCAGTCCATAACATTCAATTTAGTGGTTTTCATGGGCCTTTTTTTTTTTTTTTTTTTTTGCCGTGCTCTCTTCCTTTCAGTGGAGCATTAATTCATTTTATCCATTTAAGCTTAAATGACTGACCAGTTCTATTTCTGACAGATGCTCCTGTACCTTTGAATGAGGATAAACTTAGTCTTGAGTGCAAAAGAGAGCAAAAGAGCACTCTTTGCCTATACAAAATCCAAAACAACTGGGCTTCTGTTGCTGCCTCTGCTCTGCAACAAACAGATGCACTGAAGGGTGTAGGGCCTTTGCATACACACTTTGAAGAGAAGCAGACATTGAAACTATATAACAAGTAAAGACCCATATTTATGTTCCTGCCAGCTACCACATGTGAAAAAAGAAACGTTGATACTCAAAAACATCCTGCAACAACTACACTCCTTTGCACTGGAAAATTTAGTAACTCTTTGACTCTCTTGCAACACATCTCCAACTCAGAAGATGTTAGCAAGAGACTTTTAGATGTAAAAGGAAGATGCACCTGCAGCCACCTTAATATAGCTCTTTTGCACTGACTAATGCCGTCAGACAGAGGTTAAGCAAGTCTTCAGAAGTCACATCAAAGCCACACTCCAAGATAATGTGAACATCCAAGTTCTTTTTTCAGTATATAGCCAGTTTATGAAAAATGTGATGTGAAATACAAGTCTACTGCCCTGGAAGAGGAACCACAACTCAGTCCACACCCTGGCAAACGGCTCTGCTCCTCATTCACACATCAGGCAAGACAATAGTCTTGCACTACACTGACTTTTTACTTCATTAATTACTGCTACAGCAGAACTTCATTTGCTTGGCATTTATTGTTGCTTTACTTGACTTACTTTCGTAGGTTAGACTGTTCAGTTCATGTAAGCACTTACATTTCCCTGGCCAAAATGCTACTTTGCAACTTCCTGCAGCCATAATCTTCAGTCAATCACATCAGATACTCTTACGAATACTTACAGCACCAGTACACTAGGGGGACTATTTTACTTGTTTCCATAGCAGTAGTGTGTCTGCGTTGCAAATCATTCAGTTCAAGAACAAAGCATATTTTAGAACAAACAAAAAGTACATCATTTTGCAACTCACTGTCTCCCCAAACAGGCAACATTCCCTTGCTATTGACAGGTGCTGTCATATTTATGTTTCAGGTGTTAACCTAAACTGAAAAGATGAAGAGGTCATCAATACCGATGGCATCATCGGTTTCATAGTTGATGCCAATAACACCTAGAAAGACTCACTTGTGGGTTAGATCCTCAAAGCAGTTGTTTGCATAGATGCACCAAAACCAGGCTATGTTTTTCTAATACACATCAGAAGTCACCAAGAATACACATACTACTTGTCAAGTCAGCTTTCAAAATCTGGCCATCTAGCTTAGTAATTGAGTATTGCATCTTGTTGAACACTACTTCAGCCCTTGAAGTGAATTTTTCAGCAGGTACATAGAAACAGATTTTGCAAACAGATAGAAACAGATTAGCACAACATAGATCAGTTATTTGCCAATAAAAAATATTTCCAATACCAACCTACTATTTGACATGCTACTTTGTTGATTCACGTAGGTTTCTTCCCAAACAGGTCTTATTTTACTTTATCAATTTTTTTTTTTTTTTTTTTTTGAGGGGGTGGGGGTAGGAGGGGGAGAAAATAGTCTTCAATCATAAAGGAAAATTTATCCTTTAGAGAGCTGATAACCTTCTTGGCTATGATCTGTCTCCATTTCAGTCTCTGAGGTTAAAGGACTCATCCTAAGCACTCAAGTTCAAGAAAACTTTAGATCTCTAATGACATGCCCAACATGCTCCCTCATCAACTGACTTTGGCTGAATTTCAGTAATATTAAAAGTCTATCAGTATAAATAGCATTTGAAAATAACACCTGCTTTACATGTAGTTGTAACATCTTTCAAACCAAGGTCTATGGGTGATGAAAACTAACGGCTGCCTGAGACTGGTTTAGGTACCGCCATCTCAAAAGAAACTAGAGACTTGCTATTTGCTTTCTCAGAAAAGTGAATATACCTGTATTTTCTTATTCAGAAAGGATGCTGTTCCATGCTTGACAAAATCCAAACATCCTCCATTTTTGTATAAAATATCAATATCATTAACCATAATCACTTCAAGAATCAGTTCCTTCCAAAGTCATTTTGGAGGACACTCAGAAATTCCACTAGAAAAGAAGGCACATGTTCATTTAATACACAATATCTTACTCAAAATATATACTACATTCCATTTTACCTAAGTAAAAGTAAATTACCTGGTTTCAAAGTAAAGTTTATCAGCAAGACAACCATGAATATAAAATGGTTACACAGACTTACGTATAAGACTACATAGCAAGGCTACATTACATTTTGTGTGTTTTTCCCCACTTCATAACCTGGAAACTTAGATTGGAAGAAGAGCATATTGATTTTGATACAACAAATACCAAATGGTTTAATTTAGTAGGAGAAATTAACCCCAGAATCTTTTAGAGACTCAGACTAAGAGTATTGAAAGGCAGAGAGTCTTGAGATATCTATGTGCGCATATTAATTATCTGCATATACAAACACTGCCCAGAGTTCAAGGCAGATTATGAAAAACTAACAGCTAATGCAAACAGAAATCCAGTGTTCCTGGAGAAAACATAGATGCTCTGCATCACTAGGGTAAGGCTATTGTGAGACCATACAAAGTGTCTCACATTCAGAATACTTCAAAGACAGAACTGCTACTCATGCCAACATGCTGAGTAAGTTTTCATTAAACTGTTTTCACTCATACCTCAGATTGGAGATAAGCGGGGAGAAGAGAAAAAGATAAACCATTATTGTGTGCCTCTGTCATTTAGAGATAAGATGAAATTGCTATACTTGAACATATCTTCAAATGACTTGTATAAAGAAAGGTTTATCCTTTGGTACTGTGTAGCCTACCAGGCCGGAGACAACCCTGGACTTGGCATGGGGTGGAGGGCAAAGAGAACATATCTTAAGATTTTAGTGTAATCCATCATTAACTTTTGAAAAAAAAAAAAAAGACCTCCAGGAACAGTTACATTTACATTTAACTTGGCTGACAGGCACAAAAAAAGACATGTAGCCAAACAACTCCAGGATGATTACACTGCTGCTGATCAAATGAGCATGTTACTCAAAGTAAAGGGTGTTCCTAAGTTAAATCAAACATTTTCTCTCCATGTGCCTTGTTCTGGTATCATGTTAGTACTCTCTGTTGGTTCAGGTTAGTTTTAATCAAACCACAAGCCTCTGGGGAAAGAGAAAAGATGACGCCTTTTCAATAGAGGCAGAATGAATGAAAACTCATTAAAAAGAAGGGGGGTGAAGAGGAGAGCTAAAAGTAAACCCTGAATTTCACATGATGGCACCTCAGAAAAACCTTTAGAACCAAACAGCAAATTTCAAATACCAGCTCTGCAAATATGCCTCTAATAAATACTGCTATGGCATACATTGAAGTATCCAAGTCACACAGACACAAACACATCAAAAAGAAATTACAGCCTTGGCATCCACACCAACATCTCTTTAGAAACACAACAGCCTGCGGATGTCCATCAGAAGGCAAAAATCTAATGGTCTGGTTTTGGTTGCAACAAAATTTCACTTATACGTGTATAGCGATGTCCTGATCTTCATTTCATTCAAATAATGAAACCCAAGCTTTAGGTGTAGGACACCAATGGCGGCAATTCGAAGGATACCCGTAAACTTGCTTTCCACAGGGGTAATCACCAGCTGCGAGATGCTGCCTATTTCCTTATTGACCTCGCCTTCAGTTATCCCGATCCTGGCGTCTCTCACCATCCACATCCATTCTTCCATTTCCACTGAACGACATCCTCAGGAAATACACCTAAGGATTACTCCAGCCTTCTTTATCATCAAGGCTTAGCGCTGGCATACTGGCAGTAAGGAAAACAGCCCAACTGTCCATTGGAACCACGGCAGAGAAATTCACAACCCCGAGCCAAGTTTTTTTGTGACTGACAGAAGCCTGCCAGCAACTCTGAAGCGCAGTTTGAAACCAGGCGTCAAATGCTTTAATGCAGAGGCAGCAAGGGTAACGTAACTGCTGCACAGCTGGTTTTGGCAGTCTAATGCCCTTCCTCCTTACAGAGAGCCCCAGCTCCCAGCTGGGAGAGGACGGGGCCCACAGAGGTGCTGCTGGGGGAAAGCCTGCCTGGCTCCGAGCATGCAAAACCCTTGCCATGCATACATTGCCCTAGGGAGGTCTCATTTGCATCCATTTTCTCCAGTGTCTCTCCAAAGTGCCTTCATGGATAAAGTGTCAGGAATGTTTTTCTCCAGACTTAAACAGCCAAGACTAAAAACCTCCTGGGTGTTGCCTCTTTCAGTCTATAGATAAGCTAACTACAGAGATGCAAACTGCCGGCACATCAAAAGCCCTGGGGAACCAACAACTACAAAGATGCTACATTTTGTGCAAAGCCTGGAAAAGAGGGGTGAGGCAGGAAAAGGGCAGTTTGGCACCGGGAAGGCAAGCAGAGCCAGAGAGACAGAAGAACGGTGTTCAAAAAACACTCTGGAAGATGCAAGAGGATGGGTTATTTTCCCCCTTACTAAAAGTGAAGCACCTGACATTAAGTTAAAAACATCCAAAACTGAAGAGTTCTGTTGTTTTCTTTTCACATCTACATCATTTTTCTCTAGGACAGTAATTATAACAAAAGCATAAATGTAGTTTCCAACAATAGCTAAGGGTAGGTTGGATCCCTCATTAGCCAAACCCCTCCTCCACCCTTTTTGCACACTGAACATTTTGAACATTTCATCTGAGATACCTCTGATCATACAAACTCCCAAATTGGAATAGTGGGGCTGTCAGACACAACTACACAGGACCGCACACACAACTCTTAAGCATTACTTAGAGACGAACAGAAGAGAGAGAAGCAAAACTAAATGCTGTCCAGGAATTTGTAAAACTCAATACCGTATTACTAGGACTATAATGAGCAGGTCTTTAATCATCAGGATTCAATTATGGACATAAATGTGTATACATTAAACAAAAGTTGTGCTGAAAGTCCCAATTTTTTTAACCTTCAGGTCAGTAATGATGCTACAGTTAATAGTCCAAAACCATTAGAAGTTCCCTAGACAGTTCTGCTCTTAGAAGGATCTGAAAAGTCCCAACTGCATAGGCAGCACAGTCCTGTTAATCTCTTGGTTCGTTTTGCCGAAAACGCCGAGCACCTCACCAAAGCAAGAACTGGGGGAGGGAGGGTTCTTAGCAGCTTCCTGTCTGTAGCTCCGTGGTTTCACTTCTGTGAATACCTCCCAGCCCTCACCGTCCCTTCTGGGCATCTGGGTTTGGATGTTCTGTTCCTTGTTTAGGGTCTGTTGGGAGTTTTTTAGATGTTGCTTAAGGAATGAAACCTAACTTTAAGCACTGCCTTGATACAAGCAGAGCGCTTGAACAGTGCAGGTAATAGCATGATTGCCTTAGAGTGAGTACCCTTTTGAAACAGTGAGAACTAAATAGGATTTTGTCTTTTCTGATGCATTTATTACATTCTAAATAGGAATAGACATAAATGAACACTGTGTGGTTTTCAAAGTTACATTTCTTTTGCCACTGTCCTTTAATAGACTTTAAAAGACTATTTTTACATGCTTGACAAGAAAAGGCAAATTCTCTAAAGTTCCACCACCAGTCTGTACACTATGCATACATTTTGGGTGTTCTTGACCTTGAATGTTTAAAATTAGCAGACAAATGTTTCAGAAGGAAACGAGTGCTTTCGTATTCATTATTGATTGCACCTCAAAAATAGTTTCAGGTATGCATCCTGGAGTTTAAGTGAAATGTGGTTTCTTCACTCTCACTGTATTATTTCATTTTAATATTTAAACTGATTCCTTGACAATTTTGGTATTAACAAGAAGGATATTTAAAGGAGACTGCACAATGGACATTTTCTTCCTCTTTTCTGATAAAAACAGAGGAAGATCTTCCTCTTCCTGTCTTGAGTGAAGTAGTCATAGCCACACTTCTCCCTTTTCTAAATTTACTTTAACCATTGTCTATATAAATTAGCTTTGCTGAGTGGTACCAAGTCGAACTTGAACTATAAACTCAATTTACCCCAGAACACAACATTAATTAGGGGTAAACACATGCTGTTATGCCCCCTTGTTCTCTGAAAGAAATTTCCCTTGCTACCCTGAGCAGTGTGAAGTGAGCTGTTCTCTTTGATGAAATTGCCCTTCAGCTCTCGAACAGTGGCTTACAGAAGCCCTAGGCTATCTTTCAAGACTCTCACTCTATAGAGAATGGACTGACCTTCAACCCTACAAAAAATACACAGTACACAGGGTGGCATGACTCACTTCCACTATCTTCCACTCTTATTTTAAAGATCATCATCTTTGATACAGGATAAAGAAGTCTTCTCAAGTATCATCCTGCAACGGGAATGGCAATACTATCAACTTCCTTTATAGAAACCTGATAAGAACAGTGGTTTGGTTTTCTTCACAATCATCAGTTCATTTAGATAAAAAAAATAACTACACTTACAGTAGTGAAAGAAAACAGAAAGTGAGACTTACATTTTCATTATGTTTGTACCTAATTCTCCTTGAGCTGGAACCTTATACAGAAAATTACAAAGTGAACAAAACTAACTTGCTGATTTTATTTGTTACTGCTTAATTATTCTTTTGCTTTATTCCCTTGAACATGTAGTAACTTGCAAGTTTTGTTATCTATATTTATACTTTTCCCCTCAGAAAGAGGACTGCACTTCCAAAATGCCACTGCAGGGCTGCACAAACAAGGGAAATGGGGAATTCTCTCTATTTTATCTCTTTTTTTTATGTTTCTAATACATTTGCGCTTAACAGTGAGAACCTGCAAAATACAATTTCTGTTCTAAACAGTGTCTGACGCCATACCCTCTGTTGCACTGACACTATGACAAAATTAAGCCAGGCAGACCTCAGAGAGCTTACCATCTAAAAGATCAGTTTGAACACAGAAAACAAACAGGACACTTAAGGGTGGTTCTTTTAAAATCCCACCTCACCCCCTTTTTTTTTAAATTTTTCTTTTATCTAAACCACACATGTATCTAGGTCAACGGAGGTCAAGGTTTCTTTCCAAGCCAGCCACCTATTAACATTGTAAAACAATGTACAAAGGTATTTGAATACAGGCAAAACAAAAGTATTTGAACATGAGAATCATTGCAGAAGATCAAAAAGTCCTTAACCCCCACAGCAGGCATAGCATCATATTAGTTGTTATACCTATAATATTGAAAAACTAGGAGTCAGAATCAGATCTTTTAACAACTCTATGTTCTTGGTTTGTCCTGTCCAAAGTCCTCCCCCCAGATACAAAACAGAGATACAACTTCAGCACTTGAAACCCTATGACAGGATGTCATCTCTAGTTAAGGAAATCAACATTTGCTTTAACTCTTGCTGTTATTTTTCAGGGGAAGCGGGGGGGGATTCATGGATGCTCTAATACAACTGCTGGGTTTCAGGCACTGTTTGTCTTACATGAAAAAAAAAATTTAAAAAATCTTTAAGTACTATTTTGAAGAAAGCTTTGTTCTTCTGCTGCATCAGTATCTGAAGATGCAAGGCAGCCAACAAGTCTGATACTAATCCAAGAACTGCAGCACCAGACCTAAGTTGCAGAGGGGAATCAAATTTCTTTTTAATGCACCTACCAATGTTAAGCGACTCATACGAGATGCCCTTCAGATAGGGACTTGCTCCTCAGTTTTCACCTGTCTGGAGATCTGAAAGATTCTGAGTTCTTCAAGTATGTGACAGGGATCATAGTTGGTGCTTTAGGTAGAGACACTGTGATACATAAGAGCAAACCACAGATACCTATCATTTTCCATTTAGTTTTGTGTAACATTAAGTAAGATGTTTCTTAGTGTTTCACTATTGACTTCAGAAATTTCTGTCCTCTGCCTTATGCTCTTCGTCTACTTGTTTCTGCCCTGCCCTTCAGTCTTAGCTGTGCTAACCCAACTGTTAGCACGGTCATGTCATGAATTACATCAGAAAATTGATATGCAGAAACAGAGGAAGGGAATGATTTCTTTAAATAGCAGATGAGCTCCTCTGCTTATTTTCCAGCTCAGGTGCACCAACAAGTATGCTGGCATGACAAATAAAGCACAGGAAAGGAGCAGTAACTTCCATTAATATTGCCTCTTAGAGTGCATAGGACTATAGCCCACCTTTACTCTGTAGGGTTCATAAGCATTTCTAAATAATTTGTTTGGAATAGTGCTTATAAGCACTTGTGAAAAGGCACATGACTGAACACATCCCAGATTGACAGCAGATTATAAAACATCTTCTAAGGCTAACTTCAGTGCTAATTATTCATGACAAAACTACCAGTAGCACGTAAGAGTTCAATGAAACTCTTGGGCATTTCAGTCCAATACAGTGTGTCCAAACCAAGCACAATATCCAGGATATTATTTAGTACATTACAGTCAACCTTGGCAAAGGCTTCACAGTGAGTAAACACAAGATCAACTGCAGTTGAGCAGATTCACCTAGAAAACACACCATGAGTAATGCTGAAAACTATTCTCTGTCCTAAACAAGAATAAGCTACCAGAAGTAGTCATGTCTTACAAACAACAGGCTCCCACATCTTTTGCAGTCAATGTATAAAATCATTTTGGGGAGATAAAACTGGATTAAAGTATACTGCAACCAACAAACCCTGCATAAGTGCTCTGGTTTAATCTAATGTACAATATGAAGTAAAAATTTAATGTGATACCAATATGCTCCCAGTAGTTTGTCACAGGTATTATGGCCTCACTGAAAAGTGACAGTTGTGCTAAAGAAAAGTAAATTTTCATGGGTCAGCTGCCCTAGGGGAAAAAAAAAATAATTCCAACAGCTAAACATTTCTTCAGGTCCGCAACAAAATTCATGAGCTATAAGCACAGGTTGGGAGCAAAATATCTTCAAGGTGTAGTCCATGTCCAGTAGCAACCTATCTAGAGTTACACCTCCACTTTCTCCATTTTTTAATATCAAACTTCAAATCTAAACCAGAAATCAGAAAAATTTACTCAAGTTGATAAACGCTAAACAAAGTGACTGAAACAGCCTCAATACCAACATTTCAAAGAAGCTGTTAAGAACTACTGCTTGTAGTTTACTCAGTGTTAACTGTAATGTTTCTTCAAATTGTGTCCCTCAATATATTTCCCTTTTTACTTGACAAACAATAATTCTACTGCTCACAGATTTTTTGAACAGCATAGAAATTCCCTTGCTGAACTTGTACCAAAAATAGAGGCTCCAGGGATGAAACAGCATAAAAAAAAGTGCAATAAAGCAATGCTAAACTGAGGCAAATGCATGAAATGTAATCTTCAGACAGCAGTGAAGTCAGAGGAATTAGGGAGAGAGAAGTTTGGAGAAGAAAGATGAGAGGTGTCAGGAAGGGAGAGATGTAAGAAAGGACTTTGATGGAGGGAGAGTGAAGCAGTGGAAGAGGAGAAATCTTATTCTAGGAAAGTAATTTTGTCAGCTTCTGAAATGGTTTCAGATGACAATAACATCATCTCAAAAGCTAGGAAACAAGATAAGTAAACTGGAACCAACCCTGGAAAGCAAGTGAAATATAACAGGACTAAAGAAAGTAACAGTTCCTTCAATGTAAATTTGTTTCTGAAAGATGCTTCATGTTTTCCGCAGAAATGAATCAAAATGTCAATGTATGACTCTTAATTAGCTGTATTAAAACTGTTCCTGTAGCTGAGCATGTGCAGTGCGCACAACATAGATTTTGTGAGGTGTGTGGATCAGCTCAGTACAAAGTACAGTATTTGTTCTTAAGTTAGATTTAACTTTTGGAAGTTTCAATTAATGATGTTCAAGAATGACACAACCATTAAAACCACTCTAATATAACACTTTTTGGTATCACTTGTACTGTAGACTATGGAGAAAAGCTTTAAAGACCTACATTGCAATAAATTGTACTTATATTAAGAAGAAGGTCTAGTTTTCAGACAAATTTAGTTTTACATATGCAACAAATAGGTCAGGCTACTGCAGTACTAGTTTGCTTTTTCAGAGGATTTTTTATTATTGAGGTACTTGGGTCCCCCCTGCCTGTAACACTTAGAACATGCACTGCCACATGGTCTCCATCTTCGGAAGACTGCCACAATTTATTAACATCTAACAGAGCAGGCAAGAAAAAAGACTTTTGACAGGATTCACTGCTTTGCTAGCTAAAGGAGACTTTAGCTATATCAGAAGCTTCACAATGGATTTTTCCGTTAAGAAATTAGTCCACCAAGTCAACCAGCATAGATCGATTGTAAGGTCTGAGACACTCTGACAGGCAGATTCTTCACTACCAGCTGAGCAGCTTTGATGCAACAGTACCAAGTCACAACACTTTGCTGAGAATGCTGGCCTTGCTTTTAATATTTCACCCAACATCGTGAAACAAATTTATAGCAGAATTCCCCTGCATACCCAGACCTCCACGCTTGTAAACATGCAAGGACACGCAAGTTACTTTGATAACATACCAACATGAATGACCAATTTCACTGTCTGAGCAAACTGTTTTCAACAAGCACGCAAATAGCAGAACAAGATCTAGTATCAGTAACTTTACTTGAGTAGCTTCATCTACTAGCCAGTACGTATTAATAAGTATATTTATCATTATATTAGGGGACTGAAAACGTTATTAAAATAATCTCATGACAACATAAAAAACAGCTCAACTTCTACATGCATGCACATTATTTTTACTTGGCAAAAGAATACTTCCTCTCAAATGCTTGTGAAAACAGCTACCTCTAAGCCAGCACCTGGATTCTTCTTCACTTCCTAATTCTGGGAAACCACTTGTTAAATAACATCTTGGGTTTTCTTTATCAACAGAGCAATGCATTAAAGCATCTTTCATGTCTCCCAGAAAAATATATCTAAGAAGAAAAAAAGCTTGTTCTCACTAACTCTTATTCACTCTCCTAAATAGGACACATCCTGTCTCTTAGCCGTAACCAGGAACATCCATCCTACATTCCCAGTTGGCTTACCTCCACGTACTACACCTACTTCAGCAGTAGGAGCTGAAGACCTGTCTTTTAGTACAAAAACTGTGTCTATGTTATTATGCACAGGTAGCTAAATTAAACAACAAATCAATGCACCACCATCCAAATTAACTTCTACACAAATGAGCTAATATCATTAGCTTAAGCATTCTATTTGTCCTAACCCCCACAAACTAGGCAGAGATTTGAAATCACACTAGACCTGAACAGTAACACACTTAACCTTGATCACAGAATAGTTATCCAATAAATGGCCCATATTTCTGAGCTTGTACCATGGGGAGAGATGTGTTCTGCTACCTGGTATGACTATTGCTTTGTTAGTGTGACCTTTATACATAGCACCTTCTATTTAGGAGACTATTCAAGGCACAGGTGGACTGCTCATTTCCACAATGGAAAGACATGAGGAAATATCTGAAAGCTCTAAAATGTGAATAGATGTGTTCTCATACACTCCCATTTAACTCCACACACAACATCAGCATGCTTAGTGCTGCTGAACAGATGGCTAATCTAATTAATGCATACAAAGACATGATGTAAAATCAGTCTGGTTGTGGATCCTACAGATTCCAAATTTATGCCACCCAAATGTGGGTGGCAAATCTCCATTAAAAAGAAAATGTAAATATGAATTACCCTGTAAAAGTTCAAAATCAAAGTGCATGTTATGCTTAACTTCACAGTATTTGAGCTCTTTCACTGTGTTTTGTGTGATATTATCTAGTACTTGCTAGACATAGGAAAATTACTTTGTCATTCCCATGTTCTGGAAAAAAAAAAATTCATATTCCATTTTACTTAATTTTATGAGGAAAATGAATATATAAAGTGAGACAATTTTGTGATTTTTATTTATAGAGAATCAGATGCTTGGTCTAGAATCCACTTTTTCAAATCAAAAATTGCATCCTAAAGTGTGTTAATAGTATCATATAAATAAAAAATATTTATCTAGTTTAAACTAACCTTGTAAACCAGGAAAAAACTTGTTCATTTTCTAATTAAAGTGAATCATGCTTTAAACAAACATTTTTTTGCCACCAATCATGAAACTGAGAAACATTATGTCATAATGCAGTCTATATTCAGCCCCCAGGTTCACATATACAAAAATGAAGATCTCAAGATCTCCCCACTTTGAAACTGGTATGATGACATTTCTAATCAGATCATTTCCCACCGATCACACAAACTGTGTCCATCTACTACGTAGTGTACCAAGTTAGTCCAACCTTTCTTTTTAACTAGCTGAAAAACTCTTGGGTAGATCCTGGCCCATCCCAAATAAAAACACATTGAAAGTCAAGTCTCAAAATAAACCCAGAACTACATCACTCAACTGTGTTTAGTATACCAGCTTGGATAAAATAAGAAATCACAGCAGACAAGTAAATATCTTAAGCACAAAAGAAAGCGTTCTCAAGAGACACATGCACAGCTATTCCTGGCTGGCAATTTGTTTCAAGCAGTTAAGAACTTTCTGTTTCATTACCTATGCAAGTGAGGGAAATGCTTAAAAGAAAACTTACAATTTAAAAATTAATTTTAAGAAACTTGATCTCACCCCCCATTCCATTGCTTTTTGAAAGGACAACTTTTGAATGCAAGGATACATCTTGTAAGATCCTTACACCACATGCAAGCTACAGTCTCTTATCAGGATTTTGACTGTGAGAATATTTAGAAAACAAGTGGAGCCTACTGTTTGGGCAGTGGCTCCCACAGGCTTGGCACTGTTTCCTTTCCTAATTCCATGTTTTATGTTTGGTAGGGAAACCAATGATTGACCTGGAAGATTTTAACCATACTTGGGTAACCCGATCTTTTAAGTTAAACC
>JAOEHY010027802.1:0-23101 GCA_025447955.1 Psilopsiagon aurifrons | reverse complement strand
GCTGAAAGTCAAAAACACAGCACTGCACCAGCTACTAAGAAGGAGAAAAATGACTGCTACTGCTGAACCCAGGGCACCATCTGTCCCAGTATTCCTTTATTTCAACTTGAATAGAATTTGCGGTGGTTTAATGTAAGGAAATACTTTCTTTATCCTTCAGAGAACCTATTTCAGAGTATTTTAATGGCAGTTGTGGAAAAAATATCCAGTCATATCCTCAGTCAAATCCAAATGCATTTAAGTGAACTTCAGGGCTTAATGTTTTGTAATTCTAGGGGTCCTGATTGCACATAAAAATAAGGATATTGTATGTCTATGCAGTGGAACACTCTCATACTGCAAGAGCAGCCCAGGGTGAATTGAGTGGTTCCTTATCCTTATATTTGTGCTATGGGATCCCAGAGGACATTTAGCTCTATGGTTCTATGTTAACCTGAAGTGTAGCCCAGGAAAAGATTAGAGGCCATGTATGCTGGACCCTGGACAAATGTGTTTGAGACAAACTTCTGTCTGTCAGAACAAAACATTTTTTCTCCGGATACAAGTTTTATCTTACTGCTGATGTAGCTTCACATCTGAAATAGCCCCTGCAGGTGGGCAAGTCCTTTTTTTTATTTCAGCTCATTCTGGAAATGTGAATGAAAATTGAATGTTTATTGAAGACAATGTTCTGCAGTTCTCTACTTTCACTTCGTCCATTTTCCACTTTTCTTTTGTGGATGGCACTGTTTGCTTTTGGTTCTGAGCTCTCAATCATCCTTGCCAACTGCTGTCTGGAAATGGATCACAACTTTGAAAATGTATGGAATGTGCAGCACTCCTTACCTGCTAAGACACTTGCCAATTTAGCACTTACCAGAGTCTGAAAATGTGTCTTCTGCAGCTTGGAAGAGCCTTCCAAGCTACATGATTGAATGGGGACCTTTGTGTTGCTGTCCAACTGTTGCAGAGCAGGGAGAGCTGTGGGTCTGGTCCAGTGTCTAGATCTACAAGGCTTGGACAAAGACACATGGCTTATGTGATGCTGGGTTTATTTATACATAAATACTTTCATGCTTCAGGTGTGAGAAATATACAAAGCCCTAATTCAACCTTCTCATTATGGCACCTAGTGTCAAGTTACATATCTACTACTCCTTCTGTATCCATCAGTAGTTCCCTGACAAAAGTAGATGCTGGGAACTTCACTATAATTAATGCTTTAGGATTAAAAAGCTGGCTGGAAAAGAATGGCTGTGATTAATCTGACAAATAGGTATAACAGTGTCTTCAGACATGGTGTAGGCCAGTCAAAACTTAAGGTTTGAATTGCAGCAGTTCAGTAACATCTAGAGTGCAGAACTTCAGGTGATGGAGATGTTTTTAAATGGAATGATTTTTGATCAAAAACTAGCACAGCATATTTCTGACCTGAAGGTTCTTGGTAGATTCAGTAAGTTTTTCCCCCCACTGTTGCTATCTGATACTAAATAATGTTAAAGTTCATGATAAAATAAACCATAATGGAACATTGCCTCATCTGAACAGGACTAATAGCTAAAGATTTCTGGATTGGTAACTCTTTGCTTACCTGTGGTTATAAACCTTGGCAAGTCACATTATCGGTGTGTCATCCTCTCCTGAGCTGGAGGTACTTGCCATACTCACGTGAATGATGTACCAGTCCTTTTGAGTTTGGCAAATGTTAATGTGCAAGTTGTAGTTTATGAAATAATATGTAGTTAGGATACTTTCAATAGCATACTGCAGGTGCTCTTAAAATAGTCTAAAAGAAATTGCTGAATGTTTTAGTTGGTATTTCACTATAAATGAACACTTTGAAAATTGATTGGAGTAAGGATCTCTGTGATTCTTCTGGTTCATACTTAATTATTGCTAATTTTATTGAGTCCGTTCTTCTGACATTTTCTGATCTTTTAGTAAAAACATCTTACATGAATTCCTGTAAGAACTGCTGTATGAATGCCTAGAAGTATTACAAATACTGATGCATCAAGTCACTGCATTCATAGTATACTGATGTGTATCTTCCCCACAGACACAAACACAAGGGACAACTATGTTTATGATACTTTATAGTGACATCTGGCATTCTCACAGGAAGCCTGGTGCCTGCTTATCTGTTGGCGAGAGCCATATTTATGACTCCAAGCCAAGCTGCAAAAGGGAACATTACTGTTAGTAACTATAAAGGAATGAATGTGATCGGGAGTAATGGCTTTAAGTTAAAAGCAAGTGTTGATATATTTACTGTTGTTCCCTGTGAATAAAAATCAAACCTGGCCAGCTGTTGAAAGTATGGAGCTATTGTTTCCTCATGTCCTCATGCATAGGAAGTCGCCTGACCTTGGGCCTTGATTCTGCAAGCATGTGTACTGATCATTCATTTCAGCTTACAGAAGTATTTGTCCTAGGATAATGTGTGGTGTGGCTTCTTGCAAAACAGAAGAGATCTCATTTTCCATGCAGATTCTACCAAAAAACATGGCTTATGTTTAACGTACCTTTGAAGTCCTGAACTAGTAGTGGCAAGATAGATCATGCAAGCCAATAAAAGCTCAGTCACAGAAGGTTGCAGTAGTTTGCATATGGCATGTAGACCTCTGCATGGATTTTTGAGTCACTATTTCTAGAATGCTTGCACCATGAAATTAAATTCCTGCTTAACAGCAGAAACTGGTAACATCTGTGCTATTCCCTCCAGTGGTTGCATAATCCATAATTCCATTAGGCAGGCATTTGGTCAGACATCAAGTGCGTGTTACAGGGTAGTTTCCAGTACAGACAAGAAATTGTTAAATCTAGAGTAACAGAAATTCCTATTCTTTTATGTTGCCATGATAAGAAAAAGCTGTAATCTTCCTGGTCTTATATAAGTTTACATGCATTTCTAGCTAATTCACACACATCAAACAAGCAAATACAACAGTTGTGTGAAACTTGGTCATAATTCTCTTTGAAAAACCAATGGTGTGTATGGACACTTGAAAACAAGATACCTGAACTAATCTGTTCCCCTTTAGATACTATAACCTAAAAGTGCAGGGGCACAGGATGCTAATATGAAGAATTAAACTTTCTCTAGCCAAGTTCAGTCTTCAACTGAACTGAGTCACAGGAAGTGGAAGGTGATTAAGGTGTGCGTGAATTGTATTTCAGGGATGGGACCTCATGTGTTCATCTGTAAGGCTTCAGATGTGCTTTCTTGGAAGGTAACTCAGTTGATGTACCAGAACTTTCAAAAATGAAAGTTTACCCTCACTGCATGACTTTGTTACATGAGTAATGCTGCAGAATGCAGTGAGTCAGAGGTGAAAAAATCAACTGTTGCTGAAGTTTAACGGCTGCTTTTAAAAAACAAGTTAAACTGAGGTCCTGTGGCTTTCATAGAGGTTGTGAAAACTTCTCAACTTATTTCAAGCCTACTTTGGCCCTTGAATTTTGTACTTTAAAAATGCCTAATACCAACTTGCTTTAGTAAAGGACTGACTTAAGATATTCACTAGGCTTAAACTTGTTTCAAGTTTGTACATAGTTCATTTATTGTACAGTGGTATCATTAATTTGTCCTTTAGTTTTATGCAGCTTTTGAGGGTAAGGAGAAATAAGCCACGTAAGAGAAGTTGCAAAATTATTCAGGAAAATTGAGGGAAGTTTAAAACAATTTTTTTTTATTTAAAAGAAAATAAAGAAACATTGTGAAATAAGACAGTTTACATTATAATTTTTATTTCCAAAGCTTGAAATGGTAGTTCAAGGAGTGTAGATGAAACAAAAGCACATATAGTTAAGTTGACATGTTTAGCAATTATTGACCATATGGTTTATCATGATTTTTACACCAAACACTTAAGTGCCTTAAAGTTTAGAAAACACGATGCATATCACTTGACATACAAAGCTCTGAAATCTGCATTCAGGTGCTGCGGCACTAAACATGCCACAGAAAAGCTGTGGATTCCAAAGATGCTTTATATCTTACTAACAAATTCTGTTCTTGTATTGCATGTGTTATCAAACAAGCCAACTGTACAGCTAGAAAAAAAAAAGTATATGCTAATTCAAAAGCTTCTACATATCAGCTCTAAAGTGGGCTGAGTAACTGGTTAAAGTGACCCATCAAACTGGGTATTTTCCAAGCACCCTTTAATTCAGGATGTGTATTTCAGTCCCTGCATGTCTCTGCAGCAGGAAAAGACAGGAAATTCCTGGTGCAGCAGCCAGAAGAGCAAGCTTTCAGCTGGTAGGTCAGTTCCAGCTGGGCCTACCATGTTTTGCCACATAATGTAAATATCAAACTGTATCAGTAGTGGGAAGATTCAGCTTCCAATATCTATCTTGTAAATAATTGGTTCTCTCTGAAGCCAATCCCTTCATTTTGATACGTCATTTTGTGATAAACATGCCACAAGCACTTAACCAGCCAAAACCACTTAAGTTTCTTGAGACTTTTTAATGTATAAAATGTCATGTGAAATAATCTTTGGTAGTGTTTAAAAATAAAGCTTGGATATATATATTACCCGCAAATCATTCAGATATAAGTCTCATTGCTGCTGGGTTTTTTCTTACTGTATAATTATTTTTTGCTTCTACTAAACTCCTGATTAGTAAAAGCCTTACGAAATATTCCACACTCTGTAGTGTAGGGCAGTGAGAGTCTGTAGAGTTGTGTGGGATCCCCATAGATCTGGAATTTTTCAACAATGTATTCCGTGGATCATCTTCTCACACAGACACAGGAATAGTCTTTAGTTCTTACAAGAAGCACTTGTATTTTCTGGTGTAGAACAGTGTGGCTGCTTGTTTCAGCTATTTTCAGGGCCTGTAGAACAAAAACCCGGCTGTTTTATGTTCATAGTTACCCAAATGTTGTGGTCTTTACTCCCTCTTCTTGTATGTCTTATTTCACTTTCCAGTTCATAGTTTGCTTTATCCTAATGCTTATAAATAGTACTTAATAAATGTAGTGTGGTTTTCTTACTAGTTTGGTGTTTGTAAGCACTTCAGATTTACATGGCACCAGTGAATATTGTTGGTACCAAAACAGCTTCTACGAATGTCCAGAGTAATAAGATAAAGGTCACTTGTGTTCACATGTTGTCCAGCACTTCCAGAAGTTGGTCCTGTAATACTTCATAGTGGATTTTACCTCTGTGCAGTGGAGTAATCCAAAACCTATGCACCTGATAACTATTATAACTGCATGAATGCAGTGTCTGACTAACTTCCCTGAAGTGTGTAAGTGTAAGATCACCCACCTCACATTGGCGCTGTGAGGTCATGATACAGGTTGTTGTGTCAAAACAACATTAGAAATTTCCAAAGCAATCCCTGTGACCTTGCTCAGAGGGTGGTGCCTGTTTGAAAAGCCAGAGTAACAATTTACTTACGAGTACCTGCCTGACGTCTTCCTTACAACAGCAATGATGATTCCTGCAAGGATTCCGACTGCAACTATGACTCCAACAATTATTCCAACCAGTGCAATTGTTTCCAGACCACCTGAAAGAAAGTTGGGAATGTTAGCATGTTTCTGATGGAGACCACTAATAGGAGGCTACTGATAGAACTGACAGTGTTCTGCTGTACCCCATGCTTTGAGGAAAGTTCCCTAATCTTGTGAGCTCTGAAGTAGGTTAAGTTCAGCAGGCTTTTTGTAACTATAAAAGTGATTTTGGGCTGGGGGGCTCCATAGAGATATGGCTGTGGACACAGCAATGGGGTGAAACAGAGGAGGAGTTCATGGAGCAGGTGGCTCCTGCCAAAACTTTTATTTAAGTATAGCATGGACATCACTAGTAGCTTTTTGAAGGGTATCACCTGGCAGTTAAGTTCTCCCTTGTTTTTGTAAGGGTTACTTCTGTTAATACCTTTTTCAGTTTTCTCTGGCTCCCCACTCAGTCCACCTGTAAAGCCAAAGAGGGAACAATTATTTAATTACTTGCTCAGCTTTGTATGGAGTTTTCCATCCCAATTTTTAATGCTATATCCAAGAAAAAATTATCTACTTATCCAAGGAAAAAGTTTATCAAACTTTTAGTGCAGTGGTTTGAGGGTTGTGTAATAGGTGGTTCTTTCCGTAGAAGTGAGCAAATGAGAAGCTTGAGAGAATGAATGCAAAGAGCTCTCTGAAGTAGCAGAAATTAAAATCTAAGTGACTGATTGATCTAATATATACTAGTGAGCTTAAATGTGATCACATCAAGATCAATAAGGATATATCTGGTATAAAATGATTAAGACAGAAATCAGATTTTAATTGAGATGAGTGTATGCTGATATGCTGACAGCAGGGCAGAACTTTATTTGCTGAACTACTCTTCGTTAATAAAGGCTTTTTGTCAGTGTGAAAGATCCTCAAGTTCCTTAAGTAGTCTTTTGTGTCTGGAAGATTGTACAAAATCTGTTTAGTATACTTCTCTAATCCTGGAATTTGTAGCTGAGAACTCATCAGAAGCAGATGAAGCACAAATGCTACTTTGAATTCATTTCAAGTATATAATCCCTAATCTTTCATGTATCCTTTTAGAAACATCTGAAAATTCTGGATGAAATTAAAATCTGCTGAACTGTTTGTTACTTAATGCTAAGCTGAGAAGTCTACACTCAGCAGAGGCAATCGAGCTGGGAAAGGAGATAAAAACATGTACAATTTTTAAACAAACATATCTGATCTATTGAGGGATATAAAACTGCTGTAGAACATGAAAGCTTCAAAGAGAAGCTAGCAAAAGAGTGAAGTGTTTGCTCATAGCTGCTGTCTAGAGGTAATTGGTTTGGGCTACTTTGGGGAGAAGCAGTAAATAATATACCTACTACAGGACTTTGTAGAAGCCCAATTGCCACCAGATCTGACTGTTTCAAAGCAAAGCCTATATGCTAAAACCAAACTGGCTTGCAGTGGGGTTGACAGGTGCCATTCATGTGAATTGAGTTTATCACTGATGTATTCTGATAGGGGAACCTGACATATCTGTGAACCTGATTGACTTCCAGTATGTTTAATATGATTGTTGAGCTTGTACTTGAGGTATAGTCCACACTGAGCATCTGCTGGAATCAGCCACTACTGTTCACCTTAAATGAAGAATGGTTTCTTCGAGTTTTCTCAGACACTCTGCTGAATTTGCATTTGGTTATCAGAAAGTTGGTCTGGAAACAAAACCACCTTTTTTCTCATAAAGGTTCATCTGACCATTTTAAAGTGAGATTCATTAAACTTAAGACTAAGACATTGGTACTGAAAGAGCAGAAATTATGATGTTTGTGTTCTCTCCCTTTTTACTGGTATGAGAGTGTACGGCAAGAACAACCACTGGTGAACAGAATGGTACAGATACTCATTCCTATTATCAGTGCACATCTGTGATGAAGTTAGGCTGCAGAGTGATTATTGAGTAATTTTAGTAATATCTTTTCAGCAGTGCTACCTTTGAGACCACCTTCAACTTAGTATTTAAATTTTTCAGGTATTGTTTAGTAGGTGGCAGTAGAACTTTGCCATAATAAAACAAATGAAAGAATTTACCGTCAGCATTTTCTGTGTTGACTTCATAACCAGTAGAATTATCACTGTCTTCTGCTGGGGCAAATGCACTTTCTGTGGTCATCAGTTGTCCAAACAGCAAGAGACTGGTTACACTCTGTAGTCTTGTGGGCAACTACAAGAATTTGGGGTGAGAAAGAGGGGAAAGAAAACCTCAGTACATTTGGTCTGTATGTATGAAATAAGCATTTTAAATCTCTTGGTCATTCAGGTGGAGGATCTCTTTGCTATCATATATCAACTTTGATTTGTGTACAGTGACAAGAAAAGTAAGCTGGTTTGTCTTCCCAGCCAGAGGCTCTTGAGATGGGATGACCTCGCAGTAGCACTACAGAAGATGTAGGACAGCACTGCAGAGTATTGCAGACCTGCCTTTTTCTTAGTTTCTCAGTTTGGTTTCACTGAAGCTAATGGAAAGGTACTGAATTAAAGGTAAATGGCAGCACATAAGCAGTTATGAATGCTTTTTACAGCACAGAACTACTGTCAAAAAAAGTGTTTTCAACTTCATTACCTTCAACCTGATTGCTTGCAAAACAAAGGTATTGGCCCTTATGTTAGAACTCAAGATTATTCCTTGTAATGATTATTGAAAATTTAAGACACAAGACAATACCAGGAATATGAAATCAGGGTACCCTAAAGGAACCTCTATTCAGAACCATACTCACCAGGGTTGGTAATTCTTCAAGTTCTGTGTCATTTCTGAAATCTGTTGTTGCACTTTCTTCTCCCTCTAGAACTGCACTCGCTGAATAAAATTTTAGGAAATGAGTTAGCATTTTACTTGGTAGTCAGATGTCCTGCCTATGCTGACATGGGAATTGTGTTAAACATGACATCTGAGAAGTGTTCCATCTCCCTTTCCCTGTGCACTTAGGTTTGCAAAATTACTTAGATTACCTTTGAATTCTGCTATACTCTTGGGCAAAGCTGTAGGATAAGGAGCTGAAATAACATCACTTAATCCTGGCACAACCTTGAAGCTACTGGTTACTAAACACATTGTCTAAGAAGAGATTTCTTTAAGGTAAAAAATTTCCCCCTTCCCTCTGGATGGAGGCAACTGCTGCAGATCTAAAGTTAGGTATTAACTTATGCATTTGATAAATTACTTAAAGCATCTTCCACTTTCTAAAACAGTAAGAGCTTTCTTCCATTTTTCAGCTCAGTCCCAGCTGCAACCTTTATTTTTAGAATTACCATTAATGTTTATGGGTGTAGCTATGGTTTAGAAAATACTCCTATACAAATCCATTCGAGCTTTTTTCTATGTTGAACACCTTACTTGCTGAATATTGCTGAATAGGGATTTTTTATGTAACAGTATAAGGTCTCCCTTTTCATTCTAGACCTATGTATGTCACCTGTGTTCTCTTGTGTAACAGACATGTAAATTTTGACCAACACAATGTTTTCTTTACAAATACCTCAGACTTCATCAATAGGAAAAATAAGATGGAACAAGGTAGAACATGAAAGATGGATATATGAAGACAACTGGTAATATCAATGTTAAACATAAGTATCATTTAAGTTTCTTGCTGATTAATAAAACTCTGACCATGCACAGTATGGTGCTACTGCAGTATGGTGTCTCTTGGGGAGTTTCTAATTCAGTGTGCTTACAAAGCTCGGGGAGGCTGCTGTTGTGCTGTTGTGCTGCTGCCTGGGGCATAAGGGTTTCTGCTAACTCCAGATACCAGTGTTTTGAATTTAAGCTAACAGCTAATAATAGCCATTGCCCTGAGCGAAAACTGCAGGGAAAACCCCTTAAACTTCTGAAAAGTTCTTTCCTGGATTCAGATTTTGCATCCAATGCTGATTTCAGCAATTGGAGTAAAAGGTTATGCAAGAAAGTTGTTGCCAGGAAATACTGCAGTGATGGCTGAAGGTTAAAATAAAAATGTTATTTCAAATTAAAAAGCCAATATTCAGTTTTGAAACAAGTAACAAAATTACACTGAGTACTTTAAAGGAAACTTTTCATGCAGAGGATGAATGATTTGACATTGGAAAAAAGCAATCTCTGGTTTTGCTTGAAACTCTCATCTGAATTCTGCTGGAAATTTGCAAATATTTTTTCTTACTCCCAAAACTCAGTTTTGAACCAAACTTGTGCCTTTTCATCTGTCTCTGGCATTGTAAGACTGAGAGCTTTGTCCCATTGCCAGGAGCCCTAACACTGATCTAAGCTTAAACTTCTAATTTCTGGTTTACCCAAGTAAATAGGGTTTTTTATTTTTACACCTTTATGAACCCAAATGCAGAACACTCTTTCACTGGAAAGCCAAAAGGGTGTGCGAGTAGTACTTGAGTGAGACACAAACAGATGAAGAAAGTATATTCATATTATGCCAACATGAGGTCTAATTAAGCCAGTGAGTCTCCCAAAAATCACCTTCTAATCCATGGAAAGTCTAGAACAGGCCAAGGTAAGTTATTTTTACCATGTAACTTAGAAATAGGATGTTTCGGTCATTTTGATTGAACTACCCCAGGTGAGCAGCCTTGTGTATTTTCTGTTGAGATAGCATAGAGGGGCCTGACTTAAGCGTGTTGCTTTAGCCACCGTCTATCTATTGGGGCATTTTTAAGATATGGCACTACTGTATGAGATTTTTGTTAATGTCTTTAAAGTACAATATTGGGATTATGCTCTGTAAACGCTAAGTATAAAGAAAGAACTTGCAATAGAGCTCAATGTGAGTTGTGTATGGGTCAGTTTACCTTGTAATCCCAGTTGGAACTGAAAAAACATCCCTCATTCACCAGTTGCAAAATAAGCCCAGATGGAGAGAACCAATTGCCAAAGGGAAAAACCAGTTTTTTCTTTATATATACAAAGTTAACTTTGTATATTAGCAAGCAGTTTCTTTGAATATACTCCTGGCATGCCAGTAGCTTTCAGCCCTGGAGAGTTACTTGACAGTGAAGGTAGGACAGTGTCATACAACATAGGTGTAATTAGTTTGTCACAAAGAAACAAAATATTATTCTTTGTGTGATAAAGTTATTGCAGATTCTTGGCAGTGAATGAAATGTAGAAAATCTCCTTCAGTGCATTTGCCCTCTATGTACAGTGATTGAAAAAAGGAGGTTGCCCAGATTAATCTGGCCTAATTTTAGGTTCTTAAAGGGGCCTAAATAAAATGTCTGCTTGCTCTTATCTCCTTTCATAGTCTGTAGGGAAAGGTAAATCTAGAAGGTAATTCAGCTCACCTGAGATTTGGATCACACTAGGTAGTGCTGCCTTTCCTTTACTGTAAAGGGAAACGAGATTAATATGGCTCCCCTATTACATGCATCAAATTCACTGATTTCTGCCATCATGAAGGTTTTGTCCCAGTCCTGTCCAATCCAGATAATTCTGTGTTTAAGCTGAGCTCCAGGATTTGCTGGGGAATAGTCCCTGACTGTATTTGTAGGTTTGTTTTTCTGTTGAGAGTTGGGGTGGTAGTTAAACAGACACTACTAACTGACCAAAGACAGGCTGGGATGTAATTTAGCAGTGTACTACTTTTGTAAGAAGGAATACTTGATACCAGACAGCTCTTTGACAGAGATAGTTGTAATAGAGTAAAAAGTATTTAACTGGAATTGAGAGAAACTATTGGACTTGAAATATCTTTCCTTCCACCCGGTACAAGGCACATATACCACTGATATCGAAGAGACTGTAAATAGGATGTGAGGCTGTATGTGCCTTAGTTATTTGTTTTATCTAATGTGGGTGAGTGTAGCAAGAGACATAGGGTTAAGTAGTGCTTTTGCATATGTTCTTGATATGATCTTCGAAGAGGCTATGAATAAAAACATTGCCTCACAGTGCTGTGATTGTCTCCAAACAGCACTATGGCCTCTTCTGTTTGCAGCTGTGTGTTGCTGCAGATGTGAATGAATCATTGCATCTCTTTCTGCCAGAGCTCCAGCTGGGTGTGTTTCAGTTCAAAGTCCTCAACTGCTATCAGGCTGCCAGCTACTCACACCAGGAGAAAATGGGATGCCTTTAAAAGTTTAATACTGCTCTGCAACCATCCCATGCTTAAGCATCCCATGACCCACTTAGGGGAAGACCAGCTCACTGCTCATTGTTATGCATGGAGTGACAGTTTACTAGAAAAGCCTCTTAGGGTTGCTTTCAAAGCACAGTGGTTGTGTTGGAAAGTGAGTGGTAAAACTGTTGTTCATTAGCATTTCTTTCTGGTATCTCCAAAACCAACAAAGATACTTCTGAAGATGAAAAATGTAGGATCTTGTTTCGTTCCTGGCAGCCTGAATAAACCCAGCCACTAGTGGGCAAAGGCAGTTATAAGCCTGTATTTTAGCTTAGTCCTTGAAATAGAAAGCACTCAAAATAGAACATTTCCATCTCTGTGATAAGAGAGCAGTAGATAAAAATGGGTAACCTTAAAGGATTCCCTCTAGCAAGAACTGAAATAACCTTTATTGCGCATTGCCCCTCTGCTCCTATTAAAATAAAAGCAGCTTCAGTTATTTGTAACAGCTAAAAAAAAAAAAAAAAATCCACAGGTGAACTGTTAAGCTTTGAGCTTAGAATTCAACTTTAGTATTATGTGTATCTTTCTAATACCATATTTTATCCTATCCAGCTGTGCCAGATAGCTGCTTTGGGGAATGCTGCTCTAGAGAAGCAAGGGAAAGAATTTAGTGGGACAGGTCACTTGAGAGATACCACTCTTCTCTTTGAAATATTACTGAGCTAACATCTGGACTTTACTGATGTTTTTCAGTATCTGCTTCCTGAATTGATACAGACCAAGTGGTGGTTGAAGGACTGTGTGTGTACATGTGTGTTGGCTCTCCTGTTTTGCCGACACTTTATTCAGCATTTGTCCTGATACAGGAATTCCCTTTCTGAGGAAGTATTCTTCACTCACAGATTTGAGAAAAGTGAGTCTTAGAGACAGCATCTTGTTCCTGGAATCAATTCAGCTCTAGTTCAATGGAAACTTTTATTAATGGTGGTGGAAGCTGAACAAAACTGTGTGATTTGATAAGGTATCTGCCCTCAGAATACAGAATGTCTCAGCAGCAGCTCTGTGATCTTCAAAACCAGTTTTGTCAGTTATTTGGCTTCATCCTCAATTTAAATATTTTCCAGAGTCAGGTCCAAAGCCTACCTCATCAGCCCAGCCTTCTCTGGTAGGAGTTTTTCATTATTTCTCTATAATTGCTTAAGCATTTTCTGGGATTTATAAAAGCATATAGTTGTCTTTGTGTATGTGAAGTAGTTTCATGTTGCCAAATAGAGGCTACAGAACTTTTTGCGCTTAGAAAATATGAGGGTTTGAGGAATATAATAGTTTATGCTGAGTTTTACCTTCTGGATTTTGAGGTTTTGGACAGTTAAAATTTTCAGGCTCTAGAAAGGAAGTTCTTCATGGAAACTGAAATTCTCATTTGTACCTCTGGTTCCAGCATTATTCATGACATCTGCAGTACTCTGAGCACTTTGCATCCTTACCCTCTTTGGGGCCACAGCATTGGCATATCCTGTGTTAATTCCTTCTGGTAGTTGGACTGATGTATCATGCCATAATAAAGAAATGCCCTGACGTATGCTTAAATATCTAGGCTTCTTGTTCAGGAGAAAGTGTGTACTGTCTGTGTGAATCCTGCAGTGCTTACTTCAGTTTTCTTTCACAAAGACTGACAGCTTTGCTTTATGTAATGAAGGAAGCTGGGTGACAAATACCATGATCGTATATTTGCTAGTTGAAAAGCGGCTGTGATGCACAAGAGAGGATTTAGTTCAGCTTTCTTCAGAGTATGGCTGCCTTTGTTCAGGTATTCTATGTAGCTGTTGATGACAGTGTTTTGCTGAATTGTCAGAAACATTTCCTTTGGTCACCGCACCCTACTACAGATGGTTTCTATTGCTATGACTGGCTTAGCCAAAGGAACAAAACCAGAGTTGAAATTTACAGTGCCAAGTGACAAAGAGCTATGTCCTGGGTTCAGCTACTCTGCTGGTTCTGAAGGAAATCACATGGCTTCTAAATGTTACAATATTCTACACGGCCGTATTTGATACCCACAGAAAAGCAAAATAAAGTATATTTTAACTGGACAGATAGAGAGGAAAATAGCTCTTCAAGAGCAGTGATGTGTGTCTGACCCACAACCAAAGCTATGAAACAAAACCACAGTAGGAAGTGGTGGTAACTTACGAATCTTTTTCTTGTGCATGATAAAATTGACTACAGAGCTGTGGGCATTGAAAAGAATATTTAATTCCATTATGGGGTATTCCTTGGAGAACTAGAGAACTCAAAGTGAATCTTCTAAGATTTATGGTTTTAATACTGTTGCTGTGTCAGTCTTTCTTTGATTTCATACCCGATAAATACTGAATTCAGAGTTGTTATCCCATGAATGTAGGATAAAACCACTTTCTCATTGGTATTTTCTGCCCCATGACCCTGCTGCCCTGGTTGAGGTCTTACTAGCAACTTTGTTTCCTCTGAGCAGTAAGGGTTTGACTGGGACGAGGACACTGGACTTGTGATCAAATGGAAGTCTCTTCTGCATCTTGCTGTAAGTGACACCTAAAACTGGAGCGCTGCGTTTATCACTGCATTGCTGACAAGCAGCATTGCAGCTAAGACAAGGAGGAAAGTATAAAATTTTGTGTAACAAATCAGCAAATCTGAGGCTATGTGCAGCAGAAAGCAGATAATCTATGTAGAAATATTGGCATACTTAAATGGAGATGAGAGGAATTAGGAAATGACCTCTAATACAGTAATAAACTAATTTTTTTTCCGTGAATCACTTCCTTCCCGAACTCTGAGACTGTAACCATATGCCCTTTCACAGCTGCCTTGATGAAGGTTACTAACCCCTTGTGTCTGCCAGCAGAACTGTTTGCATGATCATTTCTTAACTCATTTGTTTGAAATATGCATGCTAAACTGGAAACTGGTCAGGCTTTCATTTTGTTCTCACAGCCATTTTTGGTTAGCTGCTTTATATTGCCACTCTGCAGGCAAGATCCGTTCAAGTATGTTTAGTCTGACTTTGATACTAACTAATAACAAACTAATATTTGGATGGGTTTCACAGTCATAAAAGCACTTTAGTACACATTTGGAATGAAGTGAGTCCCCTTTACAGATTTAGCAGTATCTCATATACTACTAAAGCTCTCCTAAGAGAATATGTATTTGCTTGAAATGGTGTACACAGCTGAATTGTGCCCTCACAAAAGAATATTCTGATGCAGTTTATGCTGGATGTTGTAGTGTTTGTAATCAACAAATACAAAGATGGAAAAAAACATGAGGAAGTCATAAAGCAACATGAGACTGTGCCCAGCATCAGCTTCTATTTGCTTTGAGAGTCTTGGCCAAGCTTCTGAGACAGTGAGTTAAAATCAACAGTAAATTTATCTCATTGTTTCTCATTTGTTTCTCTGTAGAACATCCCAGCATACCTATACTCCCAATCCTACATCTCTTTCTGAAATGCTCTGCAGCATGTTGTGCCCCACACAGTCATGGGAGCTTTGCTGTAGCATGAATTCAAGCTGAGGGTATGGTATGTGCGCACACAGCTTAGAGGAGGCCCTTTTGGAGGCTGCCTTGTCTGCAGCGTGAATCCAGGATGCAGTGAATAGTAGGACCTGGCAGCATTTGGGTTCCACCCTTTAGTCCCTAACCACATCCAGACAAAAAGCAAACAAACCAACAAAACAAACCTGCAACTGAGACAGACCATGTGTTAGAGCTGGGCAAACAGTAGTTTCTTTGGTCTGCATGGATGTACGGCTTGCCTCAGATGACATGAGGAAGAAACACTGCGTGCTTCTCTCAGAGCCCAACAGCCTGAATGCTGTGGGTTATCCTTTACTGGCTTTTTATTTTCTATTAAAACATGCTTGAGGTTCTCAGCTGCTGGTTTCTGCAGATGATTTTCGAGTTCTAGATCTTGGGTAAGCACATCAGTTCAGTGGAAACTGTTGAATTACAGGAGCTGAGAATCTGGGTGCCTTTTTTCAGTTTTCACTATGCGGCCTGAGTTAATGTCCACTTGTAAGCTTTTAAATATGAATCTTTTGCTTGTAAAGTTATACAGATTCAAAACCTATCTTTTGTGGTAGGGATGTACAATCCTCTCTGAAGCCTCTTTGCTTTCCCTGTGAAGAGGAGAAACCAAATTGTATCTGTTCTCTGCTGGTCTTTTACCAAGATACTGCAAAACAGAGTCACTAATTTGCGGACTTACTAATTGAGATCCATTAAGATGTTTTTCTCCTCTTTGTGATGAATAAGCATTGGACATGAAAAGCTAGGTTCGTCTCATGCTAATGTAGTTTTCCAGAGGCCTATGTGGGAGCACATGCACAAGTGCACTCATCATTCATGATGCAGCCAGATGCAGAGTGAAAGGCTTTATCATGCTTACTGAGTACAAAACTGACTCTTCTGAGTCACATGTGACTGTTCATTTTGGTGGTTCATTTTATGTACTACTAGCAGTTTCCCAGTTTGATTTTCAGAAATGTTTGGAGTAAACCAAGATCTGTTTGAAACAATCCTTTCTTGTTATTTTGTCAATTCTGGTCTTCATGATTTTGAAAAATATGAAATACCTTTTAGTCTTTCATATTTGACTGTAAACTTCAATTTCCTCTTACCATATAAACACTTTTCATCTCAATTACCCGATGTGCTTACTTATAGTCCAACAGGAATATAATGTAACGTGACCTAGTATAAACCTCTTTAATTGAGACTTGCATAAGGAGATAAAATCTAATATTTGCCTCCAGGTAAGATCAGGCATGTGGACAGTTGATGCAGCTCAAGTGACATGTGGTAACTTGTTAAACAATCTCGTTAGTTTTTGTTCATGTTATGTGACAGCCAGTAGAGTCACCTTCCCTGCAATGATACCTGCACTAGGGGAAAGGTCTCACACTAGGAAATGTCGCTTCCCTAAAGCACTTGTGCCTGTAATTGTTTGATTAATGCTGTGCTTAGAAAGAATCAGGTTAACTTTCATTTCAACTCATTTGGTCTGAGCCTGTGTGCAAAGATTTGGCTGAGTTCTTATGTGCTGAACAGGATCACAGGACAAAAATTATCTGCTAATCATTGGATAGGAAATATTTAGCCTGTAATAGTCTGAGGATTCATCAGCTTGTATAGAGTACTCAAGGCTCTCCTTGCTTGTAAGAACAAGAAAGTAGTTGGCTGTTTCAGTGAGGGTTTAAACCATGAATGGATAACACAAATAGAGTGTTATCCATCAGCAGATACTGATGAAACTACTCAGATTGTGGATCTCTTATTTGAAGGGTGAAAAATGCTATGCTTAAAACTAGGATCAACAGCTGAATTCAGTTTATTTGGCCGTTCAAGGAGGAATTAGGAACCAATAATCTTTTTGGAAATATGCTTCCTGATTGAAACAAACCTACTTTTCTTGAGTCAGTCTCAATCCATAAAAGAGTGTCCAAATATAACAGAAGGATGGCTATAGACTTTTTTCCTTTAAAACACTCATGCCAGATTTTCTGTGCCTGAGGTTCAGGTATCTGAACATACCCACTCCCGAGTATTATACAAGCCTAAAAGCTTCTATTTTCACTATCAGTGCAGGCACAGGTTGCCCAGGCTGAAATTGTCATTCTGAGTCTAGTCTAACTTGTAATTGCTAGTGGTTATCAGTAAACAGCGCTGATACATATGCTAAATAATTGAGACTTGCTGATTTTATATCTGGAGTCTATTTTCCTAGTGTGCCCTTTGGAGGTTATCTGAAATGACTTGTTCCACATGAAGTCATAAAACCTAAACAGACACAGAAGGCCTTAAATACTGTGAACTGTGTTCTAGATCCAGCTGTGGAGTTCAATGCAAATTATGTCGGAAATAGAGGTAGAATCTTGCAAGCAGGAAATATTTCAACATTCTTCTGGCTGGCAGGATTTCAACCTGAGCATTGCTGGGCTCCTTCTCTTAGGGTTGAGCAAAAGAAAATATACTTAAAAATTCCCCAAAAGCCTGTGAGGAAGATGAAAGACCTTTTCCTACAATAAAAGGTATCTGGTATTCTGGTATTTTAGAAACTGCTGGAGAGAATTCTATGAATTTGGGATGGTTTTTCCTCATTTCTCACGGCTTTAAGCTTTGGTCCAGGTAATACAGATACTTTTTCAGGTAAGCAAGCTCGGTGAGCCTAGAAAGGAATAATTGGGACTTGCCTAATTTCTGTGAAATTTTGAAGTGCAACTCTAAGCTTCCAGCCTCACATTCTGACATCCAGTCCAGAGCACCTGGAATTACCATTAGAAGTCTCAAGCCAACATTCATACATCCTGTATATTGATATAGCCCCACTATTCCAGCAGAATGATACAGATTGCCAGCAAGCCAAAATTAGGTCACATCATCCAGTTAGGGTCCCTAGATCCAAGTCAAACAAGTAGTTTTATGCTTTGGAAGACAATCAGGTTGAGTCTCTGTTTATTGTTTCAGATCACTAGGACTTGGGACATGTTCCATAGCAACAGCAGCTGTATTTTACCAGTACACGCATACTTTCTGTTTGCACATACCTCACACATCAGGCACGTTGCCTGATGGCCAGCTCACTCATAATGAGTCAAATACTATGCAGAAAGAGTGGGGTTTTTTTTTGAATGCACAATTCCAGAAATCAAGTAGTGCTCAGGGTAATTCTGATTTACTGTTAATCAGACTCTTCTTTAGCTGTAAAAAGACTTACTCTGTTTTACCTTAAAGTGTGTGGTTTATTTTTCTTTAAAAATGATGAATAAATAGTTTGCCAGATAAACTTTCTGAGTAGATACGTAATGCTCTTCAAATCTATCTTGCATAATAATTCTTCCTGGTTTCCCTTGCTTGTATACATTGCTTACGGCTAAGTTAGTATTAGCAAAATCCTGCCTAAGGCTCAAATTCTAAGCCGTTGTAATACCTCAAAGTACAGAAGCTAAACTCTTGAATGGAAAGATTTACAAGTTACTGTCACAGAGTTCCACCGCCTAAATATCAGTTACCACTAAATTATTGCTTGCAGTTGTCTTTGCATGTACGCAGTGAAACTACTAACATTCCAAGGGCTGATGTTGTGCCTTCCCTGTCTGCTTGTACCCTTCTTCCTTTACATAGACACACAGAAAATGCTTTTCTAATAGAGCATAAATCATCTGAAAACTTTGGATGTGTTTCTTTCCCAGTTACAGCAGTAGTAGAGTACATGCCGAGGAGTAGCTTAAGGATTTGCAGGAAAGTTTGGTGAATAGGACAGAGCAACTCTATTGGCTATGAGTAAGCACACAAACTGTTACATTACAGGAAATAACTGGAAATCATTGTAACCAACATTTCTTCTTACCTTCTTCAGCAAGTGCTATGAAAGGTACTCTCCCTAGAACGAAGATGAAGAATTGAACTTTGATCATAATAAACATCTTTGATCTGCTTTGAGAATAGTTTTCCAATCCTGAAACCAGATTAATTTGGAGAATTGAGATCACAAAAAGAAATTGCTGCAAAAAACGCTTTGGTATTCCAAATATTCCTTTAACTGCTGTAGTCTAGAGGGGGAAGGTTTTCCCAGATGATAACTATACAACTAAGGAAAGCTGAGTGGAGTCAGCATTATTTGCTTTAGTCAAGGGGTGGGAGCATGCCTAAGGTGGTCCTCAAAGAAGAGTCAGATCCGCCCTCTGCACTCTGTTTGGTCAGTATTAAATGATGATCTCAGCCCAGGTTTAAAGTTACAGGAGCTGTTGTGGCTTTCAGAAGACTCTTATTTAGTAAAGGGGGAAAGGGTATTTAGGCAGGGGGAGGTGTTCAGGGAGTTCTCTCCCTTCTGCAAACTGTCCTTAATTATTTAAGGAACAACACTAAGGAGATTTTTGTTATTTTCAGCAGGGAACTGATGTTTTTGTTCATTTCAAAGCGAGCGCTCATGTTTAGCTGAGCAAGTAAGGTAGTGAATGTGCAGTTAGGGAGACTGAAATAGTTTTAAGACAGGATATTTAATTCTGCAGTAAATACTTCTGAATTTTTCTGCATGTGGAAGTCTCTCTTGTGTCCTCAAGTGACACCTAGCTGTCCTCCAGCATCAGTCTCTGCCCACAGGCTTGCTGGCCTCGTCATCATGCTAATACAGCCCTGCAGATGTGGAGGTTTTTCCCTTTTCTAAGGGAAAGTATGTAGCTATTAGTAGTAAAGCTGTATAATGGTCTGTACAAGACCAGATATTTTTTCTTGTGTATTTTTCTGCCCATCAGCATTCTATGGCATGAATGCAAGACTAGATGAACATCCTACCGACATCTGTAACAGATACTGCTTCTACAAGTCATGGTTGTTAGACTGGAACTGGGACTGAATTAGGACTTGGGAAGCAATGATTTGTATAAATCCTTTTCTGAGTCTTCCCTTGTCTTGAGCAAGTAATAATCTAATGATTGACATCTGTTTAGCAATGTGGTGAGTTTTAATCAGGGTTCACATGTACCAGTGTGCCACATGGCTGAGTGGAGGAAGAATGTGACCTCCCTGGGTTTCTGTACCTCAAAGTCCTGCGGTGCCAGGACATTAGGCTCTGAAGCATAGATTTGTTTTCTTTCTGCTGAGAGCTGTGGAGGAGGTCACCTCTGCAGAAGAGTGGGGCACACTTATGGAAGAGGTTTTCACTTTAAAAAACAACTCTGAAACATGGCTACATTGTTTTGCACAATGGGCGACAGAGCTGACCGCACAACACTTTGTTGCACTATGAAGGAGCAAGGCAAGTCCAAATACAAGCAGTGGTAGTTAACGTAAAGAAGGCTGCAGGTGGGAAATGCAACACCTTCCATAGGGCTTTTCTTTTCAAAGTGATAGGTGCCAAAGGAATTTGTTAGCTATAGATCTAATTATGGTGCTGTAATTGTACTCTTTGGAGTGAAGATGACTGGGAGATCAGGATTTCAAACAGTCCAGCCAAAGAAACAACAGTCAATATTGGCTCATTTCTTTAGAAAAGCAGTGAAATATTGCCATCTACTAACTTTCAGCATGTCATGGGTCTTAAAATCTGGGATTAATTATTCCTTGATAATGCAGCTTCAGATTTACTTAAAGAATGTTTGCTTATTGGGCAGTGCCATCATTTGAAGCTGAGATTTGCTGGGGGAGTATGTCAGTTTTAATGAAACTTACTTTGAAAAATGGAAACAAATAATTTTTACCATATCAGAGCAGAATATCTGGAATTCTCTCTCTATTTTCAGAACCAAAACTGAATGTAGTATGCTAGGAAAGATAAGCTGGAACAAACAGTGACTTCTTAATGTAAACAAGTTAATAGGAGCAAAGAGAAGGTATTAGGATTTCATTCAGTTTCCTTCAAAGGTGCTCTGAAGACATGTCATGTTTATGATTATTCATAGAAACAAATCTGCCTCAGTCTTGAGAATAAGCTTTTCTAAAGAAGGACAAACTCTTTGCTGAATGAAGCAGTATTTTCCTTTAAACAGTACTGTATTCTGGGTATAGAACTGGAGCTCTTGAGCTTTCAGGAATTGTAGAAGTCCAAGTTCCAGTGGCTACTTCCATACTTTTTAACATTTTTAGTATTCTTCCAAATAAGGAAGAGTTTCTCCTATAGCAGCCATTTCTGCTGCTGCTCAAAGAAAAACTCTTTAGATAAATTTATTGAACTATGAAGAATTCAATAAAATCAGCTTCTATCACAGTATCAAAGTGCTAGATATGCAAGTATAGATATAGCAAAGGTATGCGAAGGAAATGGAAGGAATTTGCCTACCAAGTTGGTGAAAAAGCTGGAATTGTCTTACTAATTGTCATCTTGCTAATTGTCCTTAAGGAACAATGCAATTGTTAGTGTTGAATTAATTGTTCCTTGGGGACAACCGTGATAAGAACTTGCCTTCTAGTGGGCTCAGCATGTTGCTGAGTAAGGAGATTAAGGCTGGGAGCCCTTGCTGAGCCCTCTGATTTAAACCATCAACTAAATTCTTTCAGAAGAGCCAATATACCCTCAAAAGAGAGTATGGAGCCAGGAAGAGAGGAAGGAGCAGTTTTCCTCTGAACTGTAGCAAATCAATGGGTTTTAATGAAACTGTAGTTTAACACATTGTAATTTGGTTAAGTCAATAGGGTTTGTGAAAATGAAGGAATTACTCTACGTTCTGATTTACCAATTCATCTGTGTTTAAAGCAGCGCTGAACTATGTGCTCTGCCTGCTTTAAAATGGAAGTTAAGCACTTACTCTATGTAAGTGTGTGACTCTGGGAATGGGCTTGCAGATGTGCTCCAGTGCTGCAGTGAACTGAGGTTTAGGTCTATGAAGAGATGTCGTAATTTGGTCTTTTTTGTTCTGGGTGCGTTCTGACACTTCCCACAAATTGCCAGGATGAGTGCATGGACAGCCTCCTTTTTTTTCCTCAATTTTTTGACTGGGCAGCTCTGTGTGTTTTTAATCACAGTAGTTTAAGGGAGGAGGTGGAAAGGGTTTTGAGTACAAGCAGCCCTCATGTTTTCTTTTCATTATCTGTTCTTTCTGCCTGACTGTGTCAGTCATGCACGCAGCCTTGAGAGGCTTAGTTTGTCTCTAGTTCAGCAAGAGCAAAGAATGAAACAGAGCTGGGGGAGTAGAAAAGTAGTGACTGTATCCTGCAAAGTGTTATGCCTCAATGGGCAGACGCGTGGGATGATGTTGTGCCCTGCATCAGTGTTGCAATATGAACCCAGGAGTGCTGAAGTCAATAGAAGACTCCCTGTTCTCATAAAAGGGCCTTTACAGAGCAGCTCTGGTATGAGTGAGGGCAGCCATCCTCTGATCCTGTATAACTCTGCTCGTGCAGGGCGTGAATGTAAGCAGCTCAGTTTCTGTGGCTGTAGGACTGCTTTATGTTAGCATTGGTCCATCTGCCTACATATACCCTTCTGAAAGTGCAGTGCTTTATGGTGATCTCTTCCCTGGTATTATTTGGCCTTATAATTGGCAATAGTTTGGTAGTTTATCCTGGAACTGATTGCACTTTGCGGCTAATGGAAATAATCTGTATGTGTACATTTAATTCATCTATGCTGTAAAAGTCTAGCTCCAGATTTCCTGCAAGGAAACACTATGATCCAGAAAGTAAGGAATGCTCCATAGGGCAGAGTGTGGCAATGAGCTATGGGGAAAATGCTGACCCAGCTCCTGAGGTTAATGGTCTGGAGAGAAGAAGGGATGGTTGTAACACAGCTCCAGATGTTGCATGAAGCTGTTAATTGTACTTAGCCTCAGATGACAACAAACTTGTTACTGTTTTCCCAAGATGCTTCAGGAATAATTCCCCTTTTCACTACAGCTACCTCAAAACCACAAGGGAATATATGTACAAGTCCAGAGGAGGGCCATGAGGATGATCAGGGGATTGGAGCACCTCCCATATGAAGATAGGCTGAGAAAGTTCTGTTCAGCCTGGAGAAGAGAAGGCTGCATGAAGACCTCAGAGCAGCCTTCCAGTATCTGAAGGGGGCCTATAGGGA
>JAOEHY010027801.1:9776-26665 GCA_025447955.1 Psilopsiagon aurifrons | reverse complement strand
CCTCCGCTCCCCTCGGCTCCCGCCGCTCCGCACCGCGCTGCGGCTCCGCTGCTCTTTAGTTTTTAGCTTTCCTTTTATTTCACAGTTAAAAAAGAGGTTTCTGGTGGAAGAGGGCAGTGTCGGGGAGCGATGGGCTGCTGCTCTGTCCCCAGCTTTGAGACTGAGCTCCCCGCGCCTGCAGCCGTGTGGCAGCCGCAAGGACCCGCCTGCTCCGGGCGGCCGCCCTCAGCCGCGGGAAGCCGCAGTCGGCTCTGTGTTATTTGGTCTTATTTTGCCCTTGTTTAAGTCCATCCCAGTCAGTGGAAGCGCCTTTGCTTGTGCTAAAAGCTTTCTATGGCATAAAGCATGAAGATTCCATACAGCCAGTGCTGATAGTCGTCACTTTGGGCAACCGGACCATATAGATTTTACTCTCCTTAGATAATTTTCAAGAAGTTCTGCCATGCCTCAGTGACACCGCTGGAGCTGCTGTTACTGATAAGTGTTACTGATTATGCTCCTGAGCTTGTCCAAAGAGAGCAGGAGGGCGATAGCACCGCCACTGCCATGGCCGGGCTGCATGGCTCACCACAGCCCCTCACATGCCATGGCCGGGCTGCACATCTCACCACAGCCCCTCACACGCCATGGCCGCGCTCACCGCAGCCCCTCACACCCCATGGCCGGGCTGCACATCTCACCACAGCCCCTCACACCCCATGGCCGGGCTCACCACAGCCCCTCACACCCCATGGCCGGGCTGCACATCTCACCACAGCCCCTCACACCCCATGGCCGGGCTGCACATCTCACCACAGCCCCTCACACAACAGCCACCACCTGAACCCTTCACTGCATCCCTGGTGTCCTTCATGCATTCACCAGCTGTATTTCTGCGTAAGCTAAAACACCATTGATCCCTTATTTCATCATGTAACTCTGGGAATTGACAGACAGCACTAATGAGGTTTTGGGTTATGTTTTTTTTTAAGCTTAGATTTTGGGGGCCATATGTGCCTTTCTAAAGAAGCGGAGGTCTCAGGAGGCTCAAGTAATTATGGTCATCTGCTGTTTCAGTCTGATTTATTTAGTCATACAATGTGTTTTCCTTTTCTGTGTTTGGGGTTCTTTCCACAGAAGCTGGGGAATTCAGGCATGGTAAATATTCTCAAATCCAAACAATTGGAAATGAGCAGTATTATATGGGTATGTTCATTCCAAAGGTTTTAATGTTCTCTATATAAGGACCAACTCCTGTATTACAATGCACTCAGGCCTTTACATGGTTTTCTATGTAATTCAAATAAAATGCCTGTATGACTCAAAAAATAGTTGAAAACATCAACAAAAGGCTGTGATGCCTAAGTATAAAAAGGAGATACCTAATTGGTGCATACCCGTAAAAAATTATTTAAATGCAGTTCTGCCAGCAAAAATATGACCAATACTCCTGAGAAATGGTCCTGCCTGAACATGTTTCCTTGATTTCATTGCCTTAGCAGAAGCCCTCCATATGGCCATGTGATTGCTGCTGTTGCTGCTTCACGTGATCCAGCTTTCCGGCACAAAGGCTCCAGGCTCGTACAAATGATTGTTAAACGTCATGAGACTCTGAAAGGTAGAGTAGGCAAGAGGAGGAGGGAGCCAAGAAAAGAACCGTGTGGGCGTTACACTGAGAAATGGATTTGAAAATGAAGCACTGAAGGAGCAACTGGAGGGATAGGAAGAAATTCAATTGTGGATCATGTTCATAAGAGCAGTGGAGGAGAAAGAGAGATCAACAGGATAAAAATGGCTGGTGGCTTCAAAAGTAGTATGAAAGGAGAGTGAAGAACTGTCTGGGGGTTTGGGCGAGGGAAGAGCTGTTAGCATCAGAAAGAGGTGTTTCAGTGTGCCTAGCTTGCATGGAAAGTGGATGGGTGAGGGGCTGGGACACAGCCCGAGGGCCACACAGGGTCTCTGATCACCCCTCCTAATTTCCTGCAGGACATCAATCATGGGCTGTCACACAGCCGTTCCTGAGCCAGACCTGTGGTCTACGGGTCAGCTCCGGCGTGTTCATGTTAGGAGGAGTCTTGATCCTCCTCTAGCAGATTTCAAGTGAGGATAAATCCATCACACTGATGGGTAAACTGGTTTAATTAATTGAGTACTCTCGCTGTTAAAATAGAATTGTTCCTCTTCAGACTGAGGTTACTGAGCTTGAGTCTTTAGACTGTAAAATAACCTCATCCACTATCCTAACCAAATCGTACCCCAGAGAGTATGGACACAAAGCTGGTCATATTGCTACAGACATGATTTCTTTAATACTCTTTAGAGAAAAACTGCAGAATTGAGGGGCAGCGTGTTCAACAAAGAAAGGCAGGAGGCAGGCCAGGGAAACGGGAGCAGTGAAGAGTGACAGAAATGAAGGCACAGCAGAGAGCAGCAGTAGCTGAGCTTGTGTGTTTTCTCCTCAGGAGAAAAAGGAAAAAACCTTTGAAAATAAAATACATAAAAAATAGAATGAATATGGAAGAATAGTGGGAAATCAGAGAGCAGCACAAGGCCTAAAGATGCAAAAGGAAGAGCGATAGCTACTGATCAGAATTGCCCATTAGTTTGCTCTTTTGGCAGTTCTGAAATTGTAAACTCTATTAAAGAGAATATAGTTCTTAGTTTTGCTGCTTTGAGGCAGCATTTCCTCTTCCCCTATACAAATGCTAGTAGAGAAAATAGCCCCATGGGCATAACATCTTTAGGCTTGGATTATATTCACTTAAACTCACTGGAAGCAAAATTAGTTAATTACTATGCTGTTAATAAAAGATAAAATGTGCTTGCATTTAAATTAGATTATAGAAGTGTTTCAGACAGTTCTTAGTGGATTTCAGATTTAACCATGTTTCCTGTTTTGAATTGTCATCAGTATCTGAGATTCACTTCCAAATTTGCAAGATGCACCTCTCTATAAATTGTCACTAACTGAAATCACTGTTTCACTTCACAGATGTCAAAGAATAGTCAGCAGAGTGTGAAAGTTATATTTCACGGCGTCTGCTCTAACGCTATCTTAGTCTGTGCTAGATCCTGGGGGAGGCTGTGCCGCAGCCTATTTTTCATGTAAGGCTTGCCAATAGAAGTTATGCTTGTCTCACTCTTCTTGGTATTCTGATGTGAAATGCATTTTCTTGTCCATCCTGGGGCCAAGCTAGAGCATCATGCAAGCACCTCTGGAAAGCACACTCCTTACTAATGATACCTTGCAGTCAAGGAAGTTTTGCTGTCTTGCCATCCCACCCAGTGATTCAGTCTACAAAATCATTTTATTCCCTGGCCTCTTTTACTGTGATTGCCAACAAGAGAGTTACTTACAGAGAACTGATATTTTTACAGTATTACTGATAGTCACTATGCTTAGGGAGAGGCTAAGGAGCATAGCAACAACAGCACAAACTACTAACACAGGTGTTTTGCAACAGGCTGAATAGCAACTATGGTATTTTTCATTTTTAAGTACTCTTGTCATATTTAGATAGGGATCATCAGTCATTCACAAGAGCTGAGCAGTAGTCATCAGGTGATGATGACTATTGTCGTCGTTATAAACTTTCAAACATTACAGATCTGTGCCAGAGGTGAAGAGCTACACAGCACTTGCATATCTCTTTATGTCGTCAGTGCAATTAACTGTTTAACCCACACAGCAGTGAGGTAGAGAACGGCAAAGTTATATTTCCACTATAAAGGAGACTAATACAGGAGTCTGTGGCCCTGCTGGCCAAAAGCAGGGCTGTGTGTTCGGCTGTCTAGCAGTAGTAGTGCAAAGTCAGCTCTTCAGGGTATCAACACGTCAGCTGTGCTGGAGCTGGCTCTGGATCTCCCTTAGGATACAATTACACTGCCTGCAGAGAGCAGCCCGGGGACCACCCCCAGGGCCACACTTGCCTGCTGCATAGATAGCAAGCTCACAGACACAAACTCAGGTGTGGCTGCTGCTTGGTTTTTGGAAACAAGATTGACCCAGGTCCCTGGCTGTGCACCAAATATGCTGTCAAGCATGCTCAGGCAAGCTGCCTTCAGGGCCATTTGCAACCTGTCAGTGTGGCGGGGAAGTGAGTTGTTAGCTGAAGAAGGAAATCACTGTACACATGGCTGCTGTGCAGATGACTCCTCTTAGTACAGACACAGTCATGCCAGGATCTCACATGTCAAATTCGGGGATTTTTTTTCTTTCTCAAGAGTGATCGAGATGTTTCCACTTTGCAAATATGGGTTTACACCAATGCTCCTTTCTTCACTTTCAAGTTTTCCATTGTGGCTATTACTGCTGATAAAAGTGTCTGCTGATCAGACGTTAGAGTTTAACTAAAACATCAAATCGCTCAAAGACACATGCTTTTGTTAGCAAACTATATAGTTGTTCTTTTTATGCTCCTTAGCATCTTCACAAACTCAGTATCACCAGCTCAGCAGCAAATAGCAACCGAACTAGTGGTGTGCTAAAACTCATCAGGAAAATATCCTTAGGCTATGCTGCTTTACTCTACTGCTATTCTGAATAAATTTGTGGTTTGGTGTTGTACTCATACATGTCAGCTAAACACAGCAGTCAGCATTATTTCTCATCCTTCCTATCCTAACTCCTTGTATGGGATCGCTGTATGATGTAAGGCAGCCATGACATTTGATATCTGATAAAGTTGTCTTGAGATTCCCAGAGAAAACTTCTACATGGTTAACAGCTGTTGCTCCATTTTAATAATTCCATTTTCAAATAACTTCTGATAAAATTCATGAGAAATACTTATTTAAATTTATGGCTGTAGAATATCCACGGATATTTCTGAACATCAACTCTCCTCATTTGAGTTGGAGGTTGGGCTTAGAGATTAAAAGGAGTTTCAAATCAACAAGAATCTGAGCAGAGTGAGTTCGGCTTTTGGTTTTTGGAGGATCTTATGCTAAAACTCAGTAAACTTTTTTTGTTAATGGAACTCTCACAGTTTTATTTTGAAAAACAAACCCACCCCATTTATATAAGGACATGTAACATCATCCCTTTGTACTTGAGCGGGAGATGTTTAGTCAGGAGGAGTTTCATCTCAGGAACAGAGTCCTCTCACAGAATGGTCCCATTGTCCAACTGAGCCATGTGTGAAAGGTAACAACCACATATTTTAACCTGCAGCATGTTTACACTTTAAATATCATATAAGTCCATGATGTACTCACAGGAAAAAGCAAAGCCTATTTTAAAATTTGAAGCCTACATCACACATTGACTGGTGCTAATTTGCTTGAAGGGAAGTTATATGATAACTGCAAAGTGTTCCTGCTTGAGAAAGAAGGCAGTTGGATTGACATTTGCAAACAAATCTTTGAAATGATTGTGCTATTGGGACAGAATAGTCAGGTAACTTTCCAGTCAGGAAAAATGTTCTTATCTAAATTGTATCGCTGCACATGCAGAAACCCAAAATCCAGATCCAACAAACATGCTGATTGCAATTCTGTATTTTTAAGTGACAGCATCTACCAATATGGCTCATGAACCACATGAGCTGCGTCAATAATTTGTGTTGCTGTGACTGATTTGAATAGAAGGATCAGCTTCTTTCAATTTTAATACTGCTATCTCTGAGCATTTGTCTTCTATTGGTATTTAAAATTAGATAAGAAAACATAAGCAACTGCCTCAGAAACTACAGTATTAGTTTAGAAGCCTTTTAGCTGTAGCAATATTGGCTTAAACAAAAAGGTTCTTTTTGCATTCTTTCAATATTAATACGATAGCAAAAAAAGAACCCATTGTGTTCTCATTATAAGGGACATTTTGGTAACACTAAGATCTTGCATTTTTAACACTCTGTGTACAAAATGAAAAAGATTAAATCAGAACATCAGAAACATTCCACTGAATTATATATTCTGCATCTTATTTACTTGAATGTCCCGTGCAAGTAGCTTGGCAGAATGATAGGTGAGCTCAAAAAGCCATCTCAAAGGGAAGCTCAAAATAACAGCACTGAAAATGAAGTGCAGCATTGAGTTACACAAGATTAAGCTGACTAATCTGCTGATTCAGTTTTGCCTTTGTTTTTTGGTTTTGCCAAGAGTCATTTGGACAAACACGTAATGGCATTCCAGGCTCACAGTAGCAACAGCAAGCAAGGGGCTGTTCCCCTGCAACCTCTGCATCCTCCAAAGAGAAAACCAGCAAAATGCTCACCAGCAGGAAGCATCAGCAGGCTCAGGGCAGGGTTGGCATGCTCTGAGTTTTGTTGTAGATGTGCTGAATTTAGTGTTTTTATTGTCCAGAGGTTTTTGTGAGAGATGCTCATTTAAGAAAACTTACTTCAGGACATAGGAAGTGTAATACTGCATGTTAGGAGAGACCAGATTCAAATACAGCCCTTAAAATGTCTACAGAACATAAAACCACAGTGCTGTATTCTTCTACAAGGCCCGTATTTTTCATATTCTGTAGATATCAAACTCTTAGGAATGTAGATAGATAAGAAAACTGTCAGTGGAGCCTCTGGCAAATGTAACCCTTGCCCATGGTGCAGGTGGGAGCCTTCTCATTGCTCACGGAGACAGTTGTGCAAGGACTGCCAACCCCACAGATCTGTGCTGCCGGCAGTATCCACTATCACCGTGCTGGTGAGGATGGGCACAGGGGAAATCTGTGCATTCTGTACCTTGCATTCCTGACCCTGAGCAGATCCTGGGAGGCTGGTTAGAAAGGGCAGAGCAGACACATTAGCATGAGAGCAGGCCATGAAATGGTATTGCAAAGCACAAGACAAAGCCAATATATCATGAAGGGCTACTGATTGAAACAAGAGAAGTAAGAGCCCTTCCAAAGAAGGAATCATAGGAGCTGAATACTTTTTTTTTTTTTTTTTAAATAGGATAGGAGTGACTAAAATCAGAGAATGATACTGCAGAAATGAACATGTTGCAGGGCAGCTGGCATAGCAGGCTCTCCAAAATAAAAAGAGAATGAAATAAAGCCTTAACCCGCACTGCAAACATTTCAATATTTTCTCTTTCCTTCTGGAAATGATACGGCTGTCTCATTATCCAGGCACTTCTCTGGTTTTCTGCCTAAATGTGTGCTGATGGCAGTATGCATCTTGCCTGGAGGTTTGCGCCAAAATGAGCCTGGGAAACAGTTTAAGAACAAAATAAAGGCTCTGTAGAGCTGGGATCATGGTTGTGACATGGCATTTGATCTCTGTGGGCTTCTTTTTTCTATCTATGGAATGCAGACAATTGTATATATTTTTCTAGGTGAAAGCACACTGGGCTTTTCCAGCTACATCAGAAGTAAGGTTTTTTGTATGTTTTATAGTAAGAGCATCGAAAAAGTAGCTGAAGGATGAAAAGGGCTCTCAGGCCAAACAATTTAATCAGCACTTTATTGGATAGAGAAAAAGGATTGCCAGGTAAAGGAAAGGGTTTCTTTCTACTAGTAGTTCAAGATGTGAAAATCTATAGCAGAGAGATCTGGTTTTGTGAGGGTTTTTTCCTCCTCTGTATTATGATTTTATTAGCATTAAAACCATATTTAGTGGAAAAGGAAGGACTGAAGTCCCATCATGCTAAACAAACACTCAGAAGTCATTTGTAGCTTTACACGAGCTTTTCTAAGACACATGCAGACGTTCACGTGTATGGGACTACTGAGTTCAAGTTCAAAAGCTGGCTTATAGTGTTGACTGAGCATACTACGTATTTTAATTCACTAAATAGCATCTCATTAGGGAAATGCTGGAAATAAATCTGCAGATGTTGGGTGTTATAAAAAAGTCCCTTGCAACCACTGAACTTACCAGCGCATCTGTATTTCCGTTACATAAGCTTCTGCTTTCAAGGATGCATCAATTGGCCAGTCTTTAAACTTGAACTTAGCATAGGAAACTTTCAGTGCAGGAGTGATACCTCTTGCGTTTTGGTGGGGTCTTTTGGGTGGTTTTGTGTTTTATTAAGCAGATTAACGCAGTTAACAATACAGAAGACCTGAAATAATTTGAGGAATACCTGCTTTAATGCTAAAAAGCTTTCCATTAAGAGAAAACTACTCAAATTTAAAATCCAAGTCTGAATGTAGACACTTAAAGTAGACGTTTGAATGTGTTAGTTGTGGGGTTCTGTTAAATCCCAGTATGGCAGACAGCCATCTGGAAGCTTTTGGAAACTGATCTTGCTGCACGAACCTAATCTCCCTTGGGTCAGTGTTGATATGGTGCTAAATGAAATGAGAAGAATTTCAGTCCATAAGTCCATCACTGCAGCCACTATCTCTGTTTACTCATTTGCTGCTGCTTTTAACAACTAAAATTGAGCTTGCTGCTTCCTAAGTTAGCTGGCTTTCCACTGACTACAGTAGAAGGTCATCAACTGCTTGTTTGTCCTGCCTCTAATTTTTATAATGCATTGCTGATCCCAGCTCAGGAGCTGCAGTCAAGACACAAATCCAGAGGAAATCAGGTTTCATTAATTTCAGTGGTCATACCACTACTTATTTGCTGATAGTTGTGTTTTGTTTTATTTTATTCCTCCAAGAAAATGTAGGAGCAGTAGGATACAAAAACCTAAGTGCTGTTTCAGAATCAAATAGGATCATTCAGCTTAATAGCTTCATATTTTTGCAAAGACGATTGTTTGACTTCTGAACTCTTGTTTATTTAAGTCATCATGGGCTTAAAAAAGGAAAAATATGTGTAGCCATGTGACAAAGCAAATGCACGAAAGGAAGATTTATTCAGTTTTCAGATCAGCAGCAGTGAATCACCCTCTTGGCTGAGCTGGAGTGCAACATGGTGAACTGTTTCCCCCAGGGAAGAAGAAAAGATGAAAGACCCACACTGCTGTGATGGCCATGCAGGGAGCAGTGACCTGTGCCAGGACAGCTCCAGCCAGTGCATCAGGTACAAAGAAAACTTCGACCTAAAGCATCAGTGGTGTTATTGTAAGAGCAATCTGAATGTAGCTTTTAGTGGTTCAGTGAAACACCACAAAAACTTTAAGACAAGAGCACTCACCATACAGAGACTGAATAAACAAAAGCATATTTAGACAACTGTGTGCTATTCAGCACTTTACATCACGAGAAAAAGAGAGTCCCTCCTCTTTCAAGCCCCCGCACAAATCTGCCGTAGATTTTTCAGGCTGATCTGAGAGATTTGTTGTTTTCAGTTAAAACAACATCAGTTGCCAGATCTAGTTGAGTTGAAAAGAGTGTCCTTTTTATACCCTGCCCCCCTCTTCCAGCCTTGAAATCTATGAAAGCAAAGCAAAATACATAATAAATGTTAGTGTTTGTTCCATTGCTTGCTCAGGCAGTCAGTGTTTTGTAAGGATTTACTGATTTGTTGGAATTTTTGGCCCTTGGAAGGATCAATAGGTTTTACCTTTTCTGAAAAACACCCACTGTAGTAATACCCAAAGCGTCATTAAGCAGAGGAAAAACCCACTGGCAGATATTACAAAGGATAAAACCGATTTCTTTTAGGCTTATTTTTCATAGATCGTGCTCTGCTTTTAAGGCTTTAAAGCAGTTATTTATATCTTTCTTATTCTTACCGATTCCATAGTGAATCTCTTGAAGAAAAACTTGACAGCCTGGAAGCTGAAGATCTCATGTCTCATCTGTCACAACCAGAAACCTACCTAGATGAAGAGAAAAGATAAGTAAGTAAAACTGACCAAAGCTATGGGACTAACAAGATCGTTTAGTCAGTTTGAAACAATGTCTGTTAATTCTTCAGTGATAACCATTTACCATACATTATTTGATTACTGCATTTGCTCTCATGAATGTCATTGTGGTAAACAGATCCATCAGAAATCACCTGAAAATAATACCTTGTTGAAAATTGCTACAGGAGAGTTTCATTCAGCTGACTGGGAAAACTCTCTGTCTAACTGAATGTGGCAACTACTCCGTCAGCTGCACCGAGTGCAGAGCTGGTAACATTGCCTGTCCAAGTTGTCTGACACTTTAGAAGACCCAGTTTTCCGATATAACTTCAGTCTAACCATTCAGGCTGAAAATTTCCATGTCAGGTGTGTGCACAAGGCTGATTCTTTCTGGAAGATAGAGATACGTTTTGAAGGATCAAGAGCCCAGGAGCAAGACGTGGCCTGATGGGGAGGAATCCTGCCTGTAGGGTGGGGGAGGAGGGTGTGGGGAGACAGTCATCCAGGACATGGGCAAGTGATTTCACAGTTTTTCATCAGACTCCTCCACTATTATATGTCATACTATTTCCAGTTTATGACTTGCGTTTCTGTGGGGGGGTCAGAGTTAAAGATGCTGAAGAGCCTCTGAAGGAGGTGAATAGGACTAGGACATACCTTTCACTTTGCAATCTGCTGGGCTGATCTCCGTAGTAGGTCCAAAGGGATGAGGTGGAAAAAGCTTGGGGTCAAATATTGGTGCTGGGTAGGAGAAGACTATCCAGAAGCAGTTGCCTTGTAAGATAAGGTGGTAAAGCAAGGAGGCTGGGACAACCACATGGATGGAGACATGTGGACCAGGTAAACTGGTAGAACAGGAGACAGGACAAGGACCCATAAGGGTGACACTGGGACCAAAAAGAGGGGCCAAGGCAGTAGGGCAGTGGGAGGGAGGCTGCCACCAGATCACACCCTTTGCTTAGCCAGTCTGCCCATTTCCATTTGAGCATGGCACTTGATTCTGTGAGGAAAAGCACATCTCCTCCATGAGTCTTTTTGGTTTTATCTTCTATCTAAGAGAAGTCTTGTTACTTCTTTTGACCTATTTCCCCAGAGACTGCTGTAGTTTGTTTATGGATTTTGTCCTGTTTGTTTTGTGTTTCCAAAATGTCATGTGGGCCTGAAGGTTTGCCAACCCTTAGCATTAAAAATAACATAGAGTAATCCCTGTCTCCAAGACACATGGGATTCAGTTAAACATTGCAACATAGAAGTTTTTGGATGGGATGTTACTGTATCTCTTTTCTCTTACTGAGCCTTTAGGATACTTTCACCTAAGTTATCCAGCTCTCTTTTGCCATTACCAGGGGTAGACATCTCTTTAACCAGCAGATTGCAGATTTTTATATGCTGGCTGGAAAGTATCTGAGATTCAACCAGGTATGCTACCAGCTTGGCATCATGGGGGAAGAAATGGTTATGGGCTCTGCCCATAAGGAAGAAGTGTGTCCTTTGATATGAAGGTAAGGGTGTAAGAGAAGTATCTACCTTAAACCAAGAATACAATGCTTGAATATTGTGCTACATGCACGAAGAAGGTGTTAGAAGACCTGGTCACTGAACTGGTTTTTGTGGACAACCAAGTACCACTGTCTTTCAATAAAACCACAGCCACTGGAAACTTGGATCTGTCTCAAACCACAATTACATGTCTGCTTGTTGTTTAACTTTACAGTACATCTGTTCCTTTTAATGGTATTATCCGTCTCCTTGGGCAAAACGGTCACCTTCATCATTATAGGTATATGCTGTTCAAGTCAAAGCAGAAAGACAAGAATCTATAATGGCTCATTGCTTTCTAAATCGAATACTGACCTCAGTGCGCAAGTAACTATGATTTACATTAAATTACGTTTTGACTTGATGGTTATTTATTTTTCATAAGTCCAGAAAGTCACAGAATCTCCTCACTTCTGCTATAATAAGCCAAATATTACTTAGTCATTTGCTATAGACAGCAAAGGAGTTACTAGCATTTGTGCTTACATCTCAGTTGTTCAGAATGATTATATTCCCTTTTTAGGTCTCCTACACTTTTCTGGGCCTCTCAGTACTGCAGCAACTAGAAAATAAAATGAAATATGAAAGAAAACCAAAAAAATATTTATAAAGAAATCAAGTTGGTTGAAGTTATCAGGACTGACTGATGAGGAACAAAGCAGAGAAGGAAACGTGTAGCTTTCCTAGAGAGAGGAAAGGTGGCCCAGTGAGGAATATGCCTATGTGAGTTCAACACCCTGACTTGGTGACCTTGGAGAAGTCATTAGGGCACCATTCAGATGGCAGGTTCCTCAGGCCTCATGCCCATGTGCGCGTTCTCTCTGGGTAAGGATTCTTTTGAGGATAAATACCGCTTTTATGAAACTCTCAACCTAAGGACAGTAATAGAACTCAGGCTGTGTGAAGATGGCACCTTGACTGTTTCACACACACACTCACACCCAAAAAAACCTGAAAGAAAAATAGTGCTTCCCAACTGTCCAGGGCAATGTGAGAGCAACACCATCAGATTTATGTAAAGTCTTTATATACAACAGTATGTGAGTGGGAGCAGGGAGTGAATAGGAAACGTAAATCCCAGCACAGATAGAGAACAATCAAAACCTGGAGAAATATGATTACTTTTTAGCTAGGGACACCTTCACCCAAAGAGAGAAAGACTAGATGGGGAGTAAGTAAGGCCTAACTGAGGAGAGGGTGACATTAATGGCAGCTGGGTGACAATTCAATACAATGCAATACATATGTACAATACAATAGTACAGGCAGATTCTATTAGTCCTCAGATGAGGAAGGTGTTTCTGGTCGTGCCTGGTAATAAATATGTGCAATCATAACAAATTTTACAATCTTTAGTGCTTGAATAATCCTAGCTGTTAACTAGTAAGTATAATGAGTTGAATTCCTATATTTTTAAGCTTTTAGAATTCATTAAGTAGTGTGGAAAGCCAATGAATTCTCAGTTATGGAATACAAAAATTGTCAATATATTAGAAAACTGTCAAGAAAAAAATCTCATGCAGAGATTTTTCAGAGGGGAAAAGATCAGGAAATATTTTCATACTCTTTAATTCCCTGCATTTGATATTGCTTAAACTCTGTGATTTCATGCATAAGTCATTTCATTACCTATTTTAGTTTGTTTTGGAGGATTATTTTTTCTTCTTTCGTAGTAGAATACACAACCTGGACAGCAACGATATAAATATCCATTTGCATGTCTAATGAAGATTTCAGGAGAAACATTAAACAGCCAGTTTCCATGTATGCCTGAATTGGAGGTAACCTAACCAGAAAGCCTCGAACAACCAAAAGTTAATATTGTTTCTACAGTCCCTGATGTAACAATAATAGTAGTTGTACACCACCATGCTGAAAGTCAACTCCCTTTATGTCCAAACAGTTGCATGAATCACAGAATTCTGACCTTGATACACAAATGCGATCATGCAGTAATTACAGCTTTTACGCTTTCTGTATAAACAGACTACTTCATCTGGAAATGCTGTAGTGCTGCTTCATTCTGCAATTTTCAGCTAATGGGTGAGCAGAAAGCTTTTACATCCCAATAAGTTTTAAAATAAAGCAGGTAGGAAAAAAAATCTTTTTCCTGCAGATATACTCTGTTGAAAAGCATATCTTATAAACGTAAAGATTGTCTTCAAAATCACGTTTTGCAAGGATATTCAATCTGTTTTCAGGGAAAATGCAGAATTAATTACTTGGTCCATGTGATAACTGGCATGTTCTTGAACAACTGTGAGATTAAAGAAAATGCCTTTCATTTCATGCCAAAATCTGCTTGTTCTGTTTGTGTCTATGTTGGTATGATCTAAACAGGATGTGACAAACATAGAGTCTTTGGCTTCACCCTAATCCACAATTTGGATAACACTGTTAGAATGTGCTCTAACAAACTAACAAAATCCAAGGATATTTGTCTTTGGACAAGACACTTCAGACTTGATTTTAGTATGTTTAAGCAAAAGAATCTCTGATCTGACCTCATACATCAGCTGTTTGTGTTTTCAGTGCTTCCATAAAAATATACAATCAAAATACTGATGCACCTATAGACACGATGTGAATCCTGAAAGAAGCAATAATGGAAAAGTCATCACTGAATTGTACTAACCCAGCATAGAGCCCAGAAGTGACCCTGAAGAGCTGACTGACATCCTCTTGATGATGAGTCCCTATTTACAATGTTTTCTGAGAAATGTCAAGTGCAGTGTTTAATCTATTAAATAATTACAGCGATGACTTTAGATAACTCTTAATCAAAATTCTGTTTGGTGCTAGAAGTTCTTCCAAAGTTTCTAAGTATTACATCAGCAGTATATGAAATAAAATATGTTTTCCTTAACTCCCTCCTGACTACCATGAATTGCATATCTTTCCTCTGATTCTTTATGAATAGTGCCTGGAATTTGCCACTGCAGTATTTTACACTGGACTGATGTCAGGCTGAGAGGAATATTAATCCTCAGGTCATTCCACTAAACTTTTAAATATATTGGCATATATTATGATGTTTATTCTTGAACAGTACCCCCAGAAATAATTAGTTAAACAAGTATCTAGTTTTAGGACATGACATTACTCTTAGAATGGAAATTAGTTTCTCACCCTCATCTGATATGTCCATCCTATGATTATGAAATTATCATAGTAGGATGTATGGACTGTGTAAGTTGCACTTGACAACAAAGATGTGGCTTAGGAATTCATGCTGCAAAACACAATAACTCAAAGCCTCAACATTTTTATAATATATCACCACTGTACAACGGTACAACACATTGCTATAGAGGGCCTGAGGGCTTGAGTGTACTTGTTTAGTAATTTTCTGCAGTCTCATTCAAAGGTGAATTTTCTTTAAGACTCAGATATATGACAAAGAGATTTGTGTAAGTATTTAGACTGAAGGACTCTCCAGTCTTTGAAGCCTGTCTTTTGTCATTTGTCCAAGGGCTTCAGGATGATGGTATTGTGAGTTAAATCTCCTTGTATCTACTTAGGAATGACCCTTTTATCACTTCCAACTATATCCATCGTCTGTTTCTTGGGCTCAGAGAAGAATTTTCATTTTGTGGCAGCAGCAGCTAATCAGAGTGTCTGCTGCTCAGCCTCAGACCTCTGCAGAGCTTTCACTGATCTCGTCAAGGGTATTCTAGGATGTTTTTTTTATACTTAATGACAAGGCTGCTGTCCGCAGTACAAGACTTTTTGTTACTTACAATCCACTTCTGAAGACTATGAGGGGCTAATAACACATAATAGTGCTTCACACCTTCTCTGTAAGATTAGTGACTGCTTAATTACTTACTCAGTATGTAGTCGACAGCAAAATAGCCTGTACATATAAAATTTGTATAGATTATATATAAATATATAGGTATATAGATAATAGTTTAATATCATCTGAATGTGACATCAAGTCCTCTTGTCACTGCTCCCAATCATTCTCAATAGCTCTCAATCATTCTAATTGTGGGCTGAATTCAGTATCAGCCATTTCCTAGATGTATATTTAAGCAAGAGTCGCTATAAAAATTAGGAGCTAAACCTGGTATATCTGTGTTGAAGTTCAGCTTGTCTCTGTACAAAGTCTCTGGTGCACCTGAACTTCCCATTTCTTCCTTACAGCAGCTTTTCTATCTACTCTGTTGACAGCTGTCAAGTAAAGCAAGCAGCACAACTGCTTCTAGCTCTTTTTGATTAGTCAGGGGCTAATAAGGACTTGGATTGTCCTTGTGTCTGAACATCTCGCAGAAGTTAATGAATTTATTTGATGTATCTTTGTTGGATGGCTATATATCCTTGTGAACAAAGGCTGGCTCTGTACTTGGGACCCCAGACTGAAAATGAGCATATCAGGGTCTGGTCTGTGGCAGAAACAAAGGGCTGATGTGCTCACCTTCAGTCTGATGTCTCAAGTACAGAGCCAGTCTTTGATCGGAAGGATGATTCCATAGTGTCTTCTGCCAGCCCCTCTTGTCTTGGTACTGTTCTGCCCTTCAAAGTGGTGTGTTTTTCATGCCTTCCTCTTTAACATTCACCAAGCAGTGCCACCCTCCTACTTAGCAGGCCTATGAAAATGTCACACATTTTGGCTGATATAATACTGCTACCTATCATGTCCTTCAGCTGAATACAGAACTACCAAAGCATCTCTTCAGAATCACCCCAAATACAAGGCTTATAGAAACAGGAATACACAGATGTTAGAAATATTCTCTTCTTTTGTCCTTCATGTTGGTATCAACCCCTACAGTGAGTCATGCCTGGATCTATGAGCATGCTCTTTGAAATCTATGTGGTATCTACATAGAAAAAATGAGATTAACTCAAAGTAAGTGACAGAACAGGGTCTTTAAAACTTGATCCAACTTATCCATGTAAATGGGATGCTTTGCATCCACTTTAGTGTGCTCTGACTCCAGCTTTTAGGATGCAAAAGTGGGATGTATCTGACAAAGTGTCTTTGCCTGGCCTGTCCACGCCAGGCCCCCTTTATCTTTACTGATGACACAGCCAATACAGACTGCTGAAACTATGTTGTAGCTCACCTCATCCTACAGAAGTAGATGTTTAAAATAGAGATACTGAAGTTGATGTCTACAAAGGCCAGGTGATTCACGGCCTAAACTGACTCTTTTACTAGCTAAAAGAGAGAGAGCAGGGTGCTGAGCCCAGAGGTGACATCTACCCAAAGATGCTGCATGCCCTAAGTGCATTGCAGCATGGTCTTACTTCTAGCTGAACCATACCATAGGCAGATACAAGACTGTCCCTCTGATTTTACATTCAAGAAGAGGTGCCAGGAATGAGAAAATTAATATTTAAAAAAAAAACCCAAAACAACAAACTTTTAAAATTAATCCCCACACCCCAAAAAACCCAAACGTATTGGTGCACTAATGTGGATGCTGACATGCTTTCCAGTGGCAATCTAATGAGAGTTTGCAATAATCTTTAGTTTTTCTTGGGTAGAAGAAGTTACATCAAGAAAATACAATGCAATTATGTGTTGCAATATAAGTTTTATATTTTTACCAAGAGAATAATGACGCAGCAGAAAAGTAACCTCCTTTTATCAGTTTCATTTGTATCAGTTTCCTGACAAAGCTTATGAGACTGTTTTGATTGGTGAATTCATACCAAGACAGAAGTGA
>JAOEHY010027800.1:0-29455 GCA_025447955.1 Psilopsiagon aurifrons | reverse complement strand
TTCTCTGCCCAGCCTGTAGCTGTGCCTGGGATTGCTCTGACCCAGGTGTAGGACCTTGCACTTGTCATGGTTAAACTCCATCAGGTTGCCATCAGCCCACCTCACAGGCGTGTCAAGGTCCCTCTGTATGGCATTCTTTCCCTCCAGCATATCAGCTGAACCATGCAGCTTGGTGTCATCAAACAATGAAGAGCAAGGAAATTGGGATCCCATCTGTTCCAGTGTGAAGTTAGGCAGATATGCTGGGCAGGCATGAGCAGGAGTAGAGGGTAACGGATCTCTGCTGCTGCCACAGTTACAAGGCAAGCTGCTCTCTCCTTTCTGTTGCTCTTTTTGTTTAAGAGATTTTAAGGATTCTGTATGTATATGCCTTCCTCTCAAATCCTGCTACTGCTTTACACATCACTTGCTCTGCATCTGCAGCTATCCTTATTTCTCTCTGTAAACCTCTGGAGCACCTTTGTTTCTTGCACTCTGGTATGGGAAGTCACTCCCTGTCTTCCCTTTGTATTTGCTGCTCAGCTTTGTTCATCCCTTGCTCTGACTCTTCGTAGCGCTTGTTCCACCTGAGCTTCAGTTTTTGCTTGAAGGCCTTGTGTGAGGAAGGAGGATCAGCCTTAGCACCAGGAAGGGCAAGACACCAAGTCACAGGCCTAAGAGAGAGTGAGATGCAACTCTGCACATCCAATGGGCTGTTGATGTCATCTATTCATCTGGAAAATGCTATAGGGTGTGGATTAAGGCAAGGTTGAATGAAGTCTTGGGCAACATGGTTTAGTGTGAGGTGTCCCTGCCCCATGGCAGGGGAGTCGGAACTGGATGATCTTAATGTCCCTTCCTACCCTAACTATTCTATGATTCTGTTTCTATTATTCTATGATTTGCATGAGCTAGAGCTGCAGTATTCTTTGCAGCAAAAAGTCTTCCAGGAAGCACTGGCTTATTGCAACCAGAGCATTCTGCAGAAATGTCTGCATTCCAACAAGTTTTCAGCAGGAAAATGGCTTGTGATAGCAGCCTTTAGAACAAAGGAGGGCTGCTGTGCTTAGTCAGAGTGTAAAAGACCAGATATCAAGCCCCTTGTCCCCTGAAGTGTGAACAAAACTGTGCCATGTGCACTGTGAGGCATTATGTTCATTGTTGAGCTGTTGGTGCTCAGTGCAGGAAGGGACTGGAAAGGGACCGGATTTCTTTCTGGTGCCAAATTGGAACACCTCAGCCAGAGTCCTAAGCAACCCAACAGCACATCTCTTCTTTTGGGTTATATTCACAGGGACTGCCTGTACCCTCAGATTACAGAGGTGTGAAGACTGCATCTCCCAGAGTGTGAGTCTGCGGGAGCTGCTGGAACACAGCAAGCCTGTTTGTAACGCAGGACCAATGGACCTGGCCACTAACAGCCTCCTTTCTAAATCCTCCTTCAAGCTTTGTTGATCACCACATAAGGCCAAGAGCCACACTTGTAAACCTAGGGCAGGCCATCCTGCGCAGTGGTACTGCACTGAGGACAAGAGCAATCCTGGTTTGTTTTTTTTTGCATGTAAAACCAGCACAACTGTTCCCCAACAAGTGCAGGGGAATCTCTGCAGATGCAGCACAAGACTTCTCAGAGGACAAGCTAAAGGTAACTGTGTGAAGCTGCTCTGCAAAAGCACTTTAATTGCTTTTGACACTGCAGACTAACCTCATTAAGCCCCAGGCAGATGACTCACAGTAGCAGGCTGTGCTGGAGAAGGAAACACAATGGGACACAAGGAGGAAAGTAGTGTTTCCACAATAATTAGGAAATTTCTCTGTTGTGAGTGGAGTTGCCTCACTTCTTGCCTTCAGCTGAACTTTAATAGTAGGTGATCAGAGATGTCCTCAAGGACTGAAAGATTCTTCGCAGTGCCCAGGATATCTGGCTTGTGTTGAAAAGAATAAAGTAATGGTTTTCCTTGAAGGGCCTAAGTGCCTTCAAAGCTAGATATCCTCCTTAGTTAATTCCAGCAAATAGAAAACTACTTCATCAGCCCAAGTATTCCACCATCTACCTCCATTGCCTTCACCCAATTAGATCTGGTTAACCTAGAAGAGCAGCACCAGTATGTATAGCTGAAGGGAATGTCCTTGCTGCATGATTGAATCTGAAAGGCAAAACCTGAAACATTGACAACCCATCTGGCAGTAAAAGGCATCAGACACTTTCCACGATCATTTTGCTATGCTCAGGTCCAAGCTCCCTTGCTGTGGACACTGTTACCCACAAAATATTGCAGGTGTAGGTCGTGTTCATGAGAATCTGGGACCACCCCCACTTGCATGTCCAGAAATGCACCACAGACTGACTCTTTGCAGCCACATCCCACAAGGGCTCAGGCCTTGCTAGAACTATGCTGGCAAGAGGACTTGGAAGCAATCCCACGTGATGGCTTGGGTATGAATTTAGGGATATCCGGCCCCCTGGCATCTGCAGTTATTACTGTCACCTGAAAACTTACAAAGCTATGAGATCGTACTGGAAGAGCTACTTTACCAACCACATGCACATGGGCAATGTGAGCTGATGGAAAAGGCCCCTTCAGCTCCTTCACCCCACTGCAGGCAGTGTGGGTCCAGTACTGTATAGACTGACTACAAGAGTCAATCCCCTCAGTGTGCAGAGGAGGGAAGACATGCTGCCTCCCAAAAAGTGTTAGCTAATCACAGGAGCTGCAGGGTTTTGTGCTTTTTTCTTGGTTTGTTTTTTTTTTTTTTTTCCAGCTAATCTTCTTGTACTCTATTACACTTTCATATGAGCATAGAACAAACAAGTGCTGTGAAGACAGGAGGAAAAAATCAGTGAGTGCAGCTGAATTAGGAAAGCTTTTCCCCTGACATAATAAATTGTCTTAATGACATTGCAACACTGAACACTAATGAGAATGTCTTCTTTTATTTCTTGTCCCCTCAATGTGAAATAAGTAGCTATGTCCTGAAAACTATCAGGCTCCGAAAAGTTATCAAATATTTGCCTGAATGACAGAATTTACGTGTCAGAAGATTGTCCTGAGAACAGTTATTATGCAGTATGTTTGCAGATAACTTGGCCAACAAACTGAAAAGATTTCTAATTTAGTTCTTATCATTAATTGCCAATACCAATGCTTATAAAAATATCTTGAGCAGCATGGTCGTGGCACTCTATGCTTCCCTACATCTTTAAGCACTTTGTTAAAATAACTATAAAACCAAAACAGTCTATAGTGGCTGTTGCTGTACAGATCTAGCACTAACCGCAGAAGGGAGCAGCTTTTTCAGAGCTGGAGTTTTTATTAGAGTTTTTTACTTTTTGCTGCAGAGCTTATGCTGGAGCAGCTGCAGCTCTCCACACTTGAGATGTCTGTGCAAATTTATTGGTTTCCCAAGGGCTGAAACATGCTTTTCCTCCTTTTTGGGGGGTGGGGAGGTGGAGTGGGGATGGAGTTTCAGCTATGTGTTTCTGTGTCCAGACTACTCCTGATGAATCCTATGTCAGAACTGCTCCTGAACAACCCCTACATATCTCATTGTGATAAATAATAACTACTATGATAAACTTGGAAAGGAAGGAGGATGTCAAATTTTGCTGAGTCAGACAGTCAAAGCTATTTGTTATTCCCCACCCAGGGCCTGATCCCATTATAAAGTTTGATTCTTGAGGCTAGAGTAAGGGAGATTTACTAGAGTAAATATGGCAAGGGATTTCCAGGTTACAAAATAGACATCTTTGTGCTTTTTTCAGAAGCTTTTTACACTTACTTTTCTTGTGACTTTGAGTTCTCACTGTTAGTTTATTCTTGTAATCAATACATTTATGGAATGAGGGTACTGTGGTGACAGCTTTCTAAAAACTACACAAAAACCTCATCGCTTTTCTGCAGCATCCCATGAAGAGCAATGTTCACCAATGCTCTCTCATTTTAATTGCAAATCTTAAATGTGGCAAGTTTTTGGAATGGGTGTGAGATTGCACATTTAAATGTGAGCTGGGTTAAAGCTGCTATAAACCTGGTACTATTATCCTCCTGATGCATTCATTGGGTCTGTGTTGGCATGGTGGGTTTGTGTTGGCATGGCGTGGGAGGGTGAAAGACTCCTTTTTTGGGGCTCCCAGGCTCCACCACCAAATCTATAAGGCCTGTCATGGTCTCTTGTTCCTCTGGGACAGAGACACCTTGCTGACTCTATCCCTTCCACAGGATGCACGGCTTGTTTTCTGGCACCGTTCTGCTTTCTACCAGCTAACTCTGTAACCACTGCTAAAGAAGCGGTACGGGTGGAGGAAGCACTTACACAATTAAGGTTTTGTGCTGTGCCGGAAGGGGACTCGAGCTTTACCCCTGGCTCTACCACATGCTTCCAGTGCAGCGTAAGCAAGTGAGGACATTCTCAGACATGGCCACTAATCTCGTTTCACTGATTTTTCTGACAGCTGGAGCCTGATCTTTCCAAAACATTGTGCCTTCTGACATGCTGCCAGCAGTGACTGAATGGGGAAGACAGAAGCCTCAATGCTTGCACACTGGGTGCATGAGGGAGAGGCTTTAGAAGATGGTAGCACATTTAAAAATGGTTACACCTAGTCCAGCTTCTGTGGGGAGTAGTAGGAGCACCCACAGAGTTACAGAAGAAGACACACATAGGGGCCAAGTCAGTGGGATGGTGTCTCTTTTTTGGCCACCATCTCTTGGTACTCTTGCAGGTACCAAGTGAGATTCCCAGCTGAGATCCTCTGTCTCAGCAATCATACAATTTGGCCACAGCCACCAGCTAACTTGGCCCCAGAACTCATTTTTCAAATCACATGTAAACAAGTGAGTGACACAAATTGGTTTATGTGACTCATGCTCTCTGAAAAAGCACTCTGTAAACAGTATTTTATGGTTAAAAATGATTATAATCTGCCAGTTACAGCACAGTACACAATGAGGCACAAATGTTCCACATTTCTGTCATTTGTCACACATTGCGATGGCCTGTGTCATGCTCTGGCAAAACTGTAAAGGTTGAGAAGTTTGGTTATGGTCTTGAGAGTATGAATGCATAGCAGGCAGTCTCTTAATGGAAAGGGATTTTGAAAAACGGGAGAAAGATGCTGCTCAGTGGGAACAAACAAGAAGAATGAATCAACTACGTACACACAGGTGGGGATGAATGACTCTAGGAAAGGACATCTGAGCCAGTACAAATCACAAATGGTGGGAAAGAGCAAAGCCATGGAAAAGTCACATCCCATGCTGTGCTGACTCCCCTGAAAGACTTGAGACTGATCTTTGATGAAGGAGGATGTGGACAAACCAGGGAGAGTCCAGCACCAATCACCTTAAACATGAGCACGAAAGTATGAACACATGAACATAAAGGAGCAAATAAGTTCAAGATCAGAAATGTTTAAACAGGGCAACAGAAATATGTGCATTTTAAACTTCAGATCATTACCCTGGCTTAGCAGTGTAAGAATGTCAAGCTACTGCTGCAACAGATCATTGCGTGCCAATCTCTGGTGGGGAAACTCCATATCCCAGCAAAATCAGTGTCAGATATATACTGCTTTGGATTTACCCTTTCACAGCTCAAGTTCAAATGCCATTCAGCGCATGGGAGAGGCTTGTTTTCCAGCAGGCCATCCCTTTTCATTTTCAAGGAAGGCTGTTTAGACAGACAACCTGCTCCATGTTTCTTCTGGTAGAAGAATATTAATTAAATGAGCCTTGAGTCAATTGCTGCCTTTAACCTTTAAACTTTCATGTTAAGAGACCTAACACTAGACAATAGATCAAAAGGGGTTTCATTTTAGAGTGTACTTATAATGAAAGTGTGGCACAGTTTTTAGCAGAAATTACCAGTCTGCAGGGGCAGCTGACAAAACCATTTGGTTGGTTCAGATCTCCTTTACAGAGTCAGCAGAGGGAGGGTTGCTATATTTTGTGAACGTGACCTTCTGTGAAACACAGGACATGAAGCTCCTGAGATGATAGAGGAATTAGTGAGGAGATAAAAAGATTCTGATGCTGTGATGGCAAAACATTCCATATTTGGACCGTGGTGTGTGTGTGTGTGTATGTACATATGAGCACATAAAATTAAGTATGGGCACGAGGGGAAAGCAGTATTCACATTTCATCAGCTTAGTGTCATTTGGAGGATGCCGGATGTTTATTGCTGGGGATAGAATGGTCATTTCCTGTGGGAAGAGTATAAATAGAATAATTCCAGAAAGTCTCAAAAATTACCCTAAGCATTTCTGAAACATTCTTACGACATTTGTAACATGATCCAGATCTTCCATCAATAACATGAATGGGCCTGTTTACATTTTATTCAGCCAAAATGGAGTCTTTGTAGAACAAGGACAGTTTTTTAAATAAAAATTCATCCAGAAATCTATCCTGAGAGCTTGCAGTAAAGAAAAATGAATTAAAATATGTCTTATTATAACTAAAAGAAAAACACCAGAAAAGTTCTATTAAGATCAAGATTCCTGAAGATGCCAAGATTAAAATCCTGTGTTCTCAATAAAAGGTTATACAGTCTGTCCTGCCAATCCTAAGTGTTCAAAAATCGAGAAATTGGCATGAAAATGAAAATCAGTCGTAGACTGACACATTAGGTTTTGGCCTCTGGATCTGTGAACTTTAGCTGCCTAGATTTTCCGCTTATTTTTGCAATCATCACAATTAGAAATTAGTGGGAAAAAAATCAGAAGAAAGAAGTAAGATTTTCAAGTAGTGTCAGGACTGAATAGGCTCATACTTCATCAAGAAAGCTCTGAGTACTAAGACCCTTGTTATAATAGCCTAAGTCTTGGCCCTTGCAGAAGAGCTGGTGTCCATTTGGATGGATTTTACAAGCCATTCTCCACTGCTTATCTTTCAAGTGACGCATTGGTTAATACATCATTTGGCTACAAATGGCTTCTAAGACAAATATTCTGACTGTCTCTGTTTCTGAGGTGCTTTTATTACAAAGCCGGTACCTCTAAAGAGCAGCTATCTTAATTAACATTTGCGGATCTTTAGTCAATAGTTATTAGGGTTTTTTTTGACAACAGCTGACCAAAAAAGGGCCCTGATCCAAGTGACAGCTCACACCCTCTACCCTGATTGAATACGAAAAAGCAGGACCTTTTATTGCCAACCTAGGTAAATAATGCCAGAACAGATGCTGTGGGGAAAACGTGCTACTGCAGCAAGATCCATGGCCCTTATTACCTCCCTTTTGCAGGCAGGAATGCAATGGAAAGTAATGCTAGATTTCATTTTTGACTAGCTTGCTGCCAGGGAGAGGTTTAATGGGAAGCAGTGTACTAAGGCTGCACCTGCAGAATTTGTTTTTCAGGGGTAATGAAATCTTTCTTTAATGTACAGTCAGACTTTCAGGTGGGTTTAAATACCTAAGCAAGGTGATTGACACCTTAGAAGATTTGCTAAAAGGTTCTAACTCCCCTCTCTGGAGTAAAATGCATCCAGTCTTCCTTCCCTGCCTCCATTTGGTACAGTTTTTAGGGGGAAAAAGAAAGAGTACACATTTGTTGTGTTTTGGCAATGATTCCTTCTACACAGGGTCATTTCTACAAGTTCACCTGCTACCAGCAGGTCTCAGCAAATTGCCACAGAAGGAGCATCCATCAGCAATAGTCGAGCATGTATCTTCCATGGCTTTTAATGTCAGCCTTGGTGCCTTTGCCTCAGCGCCTGTCACTGTGTGTGTGCATATGTGTGTGTGTGTGTGTGTGTGTGTATGTCAGAGGGTTGGGTGTGAATTTGTCCCAGGGGAGGGGTTTCACACCTGAGTAGAGAGAGGTTAATAGCAAATACTCCTTTGCAGGCATTGCTGCGGGTCTGGAGTATGTGCAATATATGAACTTGCATAAAAGAAGAAGATAGACATAATCCTGGCCATTTCCTCATTTCCAGCGGGTAATATGAAGCAGACTGCGGCCTGTCCCACGAGTGATTTTGCTACTGTCCGTTTATGCAGAATTTGCCCTGATGTGTACCTTATCTTCAGGGGAGGGCAGGTTTTGAGCTTGGTGGTGTGTCAGGTTGTGGGGAGGGAGATGGGAGGAAGGATGTAGTGGTCTTGTCACAAAGCAGTTCTCACATTACACAGCATTAACTAAAGGCTGCCACACAAAATGGGCCAGCAGCTGTGCCTTTGTTTTTATAGGGGCTTTGTGTACAATTAGAGCCTGAACTAGCAGGAGCTGCAGACTGAGCAGGGCTGCTGTGTCCATGGCACAGCCTTCTGCTCTCTCTTCACACCTACGCATAAGGGCTGGTCACAGACTTGGCCCTTAGCTGGGCTGTATAAAGGGCATCCAGCCTGCTTGGGAAGTGGTTTCTTGTTGGCTGGCATCTCACACTGCTTCTTTCTCCCCTGCACCACTGAATACCTCGTCTGGCCTTTGGTTCAAAGCAAAGCCATTTCAGAGCTGCTACGTGACAGGTACTGCTCCTTTTACATTCCATTGAAACTTTGCACTGAATTTCCTGATTTCCAGAACCACAAGACCTGTTTTACACATTAGTTATTGTTTAGCGGTCTTCTGCCAGGTGTAGATTGGGCAAGCAGTACCTGGACAGCATAAAAGCCTGCATCTACAATAACTTCTGTAACAAATTTGAATGAGAGGAGTTTATTTCAGATCATAGTATTTGGCAGCATCTGAGTAAGGTATGTTTGTCCCATTATTATGCTCTTCCAAATCTGGTTGGCTGTCAAATCACAGCCTCCCAAGGTGCTATTCAAAGTTATTGTGAAAGTCTTCATTCACCAATCACAAGACTGGGAAGAAGCTCATCCTATGCCAGGATGTAGCTGCAATTTAACCCTTTTGTTTCCTGATCATCCCTGCTGGCTGTGAGCTACAGAAAAATCTGCCAGATGTATTATAGCTCATTCAGCAGGCAGTGATGGGATCTGAGTGCTATCTTTCTCCCAGCCAGGCAAAGGAGGTTGACTTGGTATGCATTTGAAAAGCCTAGGAAACATGCTGCAATTAGCTGGCCACATCCACAATACCAAAAGGGTGAACATGAAGAGAGGCTGCCATGCCAGCCCTGAGAAAACAGAACCTGTTGCCTATGGCAGTGTGTCCTCCAAACCAGCACTGTTGTGCTTGTGAAGCGGGCTAATTAGTTCTGCCTCCCATTTAAGTCAAGTTCAGTCCCTGTGGGAGCACATACACCTTTTGCAGTACCTAAGTAGCTTGGTCAGTATACAGCTTGGAAGAGTCCTGCCCTGGGCAAACACTGCACAACACAATACCCTTTTGTGACAATCCAGGCCCTGATGGGATTTCAGCACTGCTCCCCATTGCTGCATACTCATGAGCTTGCAAAAGCTGTTTGTGAGCACCAGCGAGACCCCGCAGTACTGCAGGAGTGATAAAGCAGGAGTTATGCTGGCAAATGTGGACAAATGCATTTTTTAAGAAGCAGTTACAGAGCTGAGCAGATCTGTGTGAGAGGAACTGAGTAAATCATTACTAGGAAAGGTCTGCTATAACTGTTGTCCCTAAAATTGGCAACACACTGGGAAGGGGTGTGGGAGGCTGTACGAGAACCCTCATTTACTAGAGAGCTCTCTATCTATCTCTGGAGATTTATGAAATCTTGTAGCTTGCTCTCTGTCAATGTCTTATGCTCCTGAAAAGCCCTTTCGGTTAGAATAAATGATGGCCTCCCACGCCATGGCAAGAACAGATTGTTATATAGTTCTCCAACAGAAAAGGACCTGACCAAATTGCACCACAAAAGATGAAGCTTCATGGCATTCCTTTTGAAGCAAAACTAGTTTTACTCCATGTCTATGATCTTTATTTTAATGGAAAAAAAGAGAGAGGAATAATAGATGGTCCCCTGAAAATATTGTTCCACCAGCTTTTAGTAGGAGCCAGGCAACGGTAATACACTAAGAGCATTCAGGATTATTCTATTTAATCTCCGTAACAGTACAGTAATTTTAGCCTAGTGAGAAGCAACGGCAACTCCCCCTTTCCCCATAAAGACCTTGAATCTGTAAGTGAAAGGAGGTCTTAGGCATGTCCCAAGGCAATAGATAAAGAGACTTTAGCTTCCCTGTCATTCTCTAGAAGCGTCAGATAACCAGGACATGATATAAGGCACTGCGATGAGGAAACAATATACCACTGAAATGTTTCAGCAGTGCAAGGGACCTCTGAAATAAAAAGTGCCTTGGAAATACAAAGTAGATGAGGGTAGTTGAGAAACAGACAGTTAATCATAAATACCAGTGACAGCAACAGAACAATAAACCTTGTTTACTACAGATGGTTTTGGGTTGCCAAATTGCTGAGAAAGGGTGAAAGGACAGGGCCATACCATATAAGGCCACTACCCACAACACCCTGAATCTGTATTTCTCAATTACCTTCCAGTTATTAAGATTTAATACCTGAAAAAGCCCACACCAGCCCCAGAGATCATCCCAACAAAGTAAATGAAAACAGGTGCTTAGATGTTCCAGTGTGTTTGGTAAAAGCTTAGCAGTCAGGCCTAAAACTACAGCTTCATTAATCAAGCATAATTCATACAAGCACCCTACTGTAGATGTAGCTATGAAAAAGATCAGTATGCTTCTTCCTTCTTGATTTTGACTCTTATGACAGATCAACCCACTGCCATACCCACCAATTCATCTGAAATGTCAAAAATAGCCTGCAGCGTCTTTCCTTTCTGCCCAATCTGGATGCAAAGCAGATGTGTTGCATGGCAGAGCATCATTTTGGCTGCTCGTAGTCTGTAAGCCAAATGGTCTCTGTTTGGTCTCTAAGAGGTGTGGACCATTTTGACTTATGCCTACAGACCACAGTGCTCCAGAAAATATACAACCTTGGCCAGTAACAAGAGATAGTAAGAAGTCTTAGATCTGCTGTTTCCTGGCCTTACTAGGAGTCAACGACTCCTCCTTCATTTATGTAAAAGTACTTGGGGTGCAGAATGGATACAGGTTGTGGCCTGAGAAGGTGCAAAGGCCAGGAAAACATGTAAGAATTGTATAGAACTAGCACATCCTGACCAAGAGAACTTAAATGCGTTGGCATGGTCAGGCTTCAAAGAAGGATTAGGACCTCCTCACAGCCTGTGGTTCCTGAACAACAGCCAATCAAGTGTACCCTATCAACAGTCTTTACCTAAAGGGCTGCATGTCATTTGCTGTTCTAGCATTCTCAGGTTACCATGTGAATCCATCATTCGCCCCTTGCTATGTCTGCTCTGGAAGATGGGCTAACAGCAAAAGAGTGCCACGAATGAGATGCTGTGCAGCATGTGGGGCTGGGCACACGGGAGCACAATGCAGGGCTCTGTGCCATACTCCTTAGGGACAGGTCACGACACTCTCCCTCTTTGGGCACCCTTCCAAACCATATGCATCACTTCAGTTCTGCGCAAATCTCCATCCTGTCTCTGAGCATCTCCATGCCAGCCACCACATTATAAGTGAGAGGCTACATTGGTCATACAGAAACACTCAGAAATTGAACCCTTAAGGCTGGAATCTCATAGATAAGACAGATGGAAAAGATACTTGTCTGTCCATTTGCACATGCATCCCCTGAGAAGGTGATATGCTGGCTTCATATGTCTGGTTTCTTGTCTACCCTGTGGACCACTGGAGAAAAGCCTCACAGAGCAAGGACAAAGCAGAACTTGATCTCACTTTTCTAGAGCCATGCAAGAATCGCTTAACCTCTCCTCCACCACTGAAGCTAGGCCAGTGGAGCACAGAACTGCCAGAACTGCCAGGCAGGAGAAGGCTGCTGCTTTTTGGATATTGTGCATTGTCCAAAAGAAAGAAGATTCCTCCCTGATGAAGTGCACAAGGACAATGCTGAGGCTCTTGCCTCTGCAGTAAGCATCACATGTTCTGCTTCCAGTAACTTCCCTACTGTTTCAAGCTAGACACTTTCCAGAAGACTTTTTTCATTTTAAAGTGAGATCCAAAGAGTTGTCATCGTGTCCTGCCCTCACTGCAAAGCAGCAGAGTAATTTGGGCCTGAATAATAGCAGAACAATTTGGTGGCTGAAAACATGTTTTGAGTCTTCTGTAAATGGCATCATAGCAGAGCTGAACTCAGACATAAAGAGGATACAGCTCCCTGGGGTGTCCCAGCAACTTGTCATATGCTGAGTTTGGTAAAGGAGATATCCTCACATGCAAACCTTCATTTGACCTCCCTCTTCAGATCCAACTCTGGCAGTGACCCAATCCCATGCATTTGTGCATCTATACGTAACAAACCCTGTATTAACATTGCCATTTTCCACTCTAAAGTAACATCATTAACCTAGTCAAGAGCTGATTTCATGCAGGACACTGGAAATAAAGCACATCTAATGTAATCAATCATGCATTTCTAGCTGAGGCAGTGCTTAGGTTGCTTTTTGCTAACAAAAGCAGCTATACAGAACCAATATGTATTGTATCCTTGCTGCAGAGAAAAGCAAACTGGCAGGAGAAGAAAGGATTGTTCCTGGCATCATTTCCCCACCTACACAGCAGAAGGCAGAGCTGCTTCAAGCCAAGCAATTATCTTCAATTTATTACAGTAATGACAATAGAGAAGGGCAAAGCTAAAAAATCTCTGAACAGGGCTGACCAGAAAGGCGGGTGGTTCCTGCCAAAGATACTGCACTGAGACCTACGAGTCTCCTACGTGTGCTGAGAAAGTGCTTACATCCCTTTCCCTAACTCAAGGGTCTGACTTTTGCCTGGTGAGCTGGAGACATCCCTGCACTACAAAGCCATCAGATGCCTGCACCCTCTCCAAGCAGTGTTATAGGATCTGCCCTTCCTTGTGGCCCCAGGGCTGCCATCTGATGGAGCCGCAGATCCTTCACAGCTCCTCTTCCTTCTCACCACAGCACTCCTCTGTCTGGCAGAGCATAGGCTTCTGTCTCCCCTGACTAGAGAAGGAGAGCTACATTGACTTTCACACGAGGGATAAATCCCCTGGCCAGAGCCACAGGAGGTGATGGCATGAATGTCATTCCTGCAACTTTGCTTTGTGCAAGTCAAGGCTGCCAAATTGAATGGGGCCTTGTGAATGGCTGAGGAACTGAGGTCTGGAGCCATGCAACACACTGGGCAGTAAGAAACAGCCATGGGAGCAGACTGTTCAAAATTACCAGATGTTTTTTGCATATTTATGCATATTTATGCACAAAAATTGAAATGAGCAAAGATTTGGAAAGAAACAATCAATCTCTGTTAAAAAACAAACAAAAGAAAACAAAACCAGAAAGCAGATATAAACAAACACAAACAAATCGGCCCTGCGGCTAGTTGAGGTTCAGCCAAAGGGTGAACAAGTAGTCTTTGACATTCAAAGCTCTAAACTTTGGGAAATGGGATCCCCAGACTTTGGCTAAATTGTCAGTTGTCAAATGTCAATGAACTGCAACATTGCTATGTTTTGTTCTTCTGAAAGAAGCCGTTAGCTAACAGTCTATTATATTCAATGAAGCAATGACAGAAAAGCAGCCTAACTTGAAATGCCAGGAACTGATTTTGTTTATATTTATTTCACTAATTTTAGCAATAAGTGCTGGAAAGAAATGTCTTTTAACAGTGAAGATGCATTGTCTTCCTATGTGTATTAAACAATACTTCTTAATGCAAACTGGAAAAAATATATCCCTGGAATTGAAGGATTCTGGAATAATTTTTCCTTTGTTCCCTTTGTATCTTTATGCAAGATACATAAGTATTTACTACCCTTCATTTGTGACTTTCATGTCCTTTCTTTCTGGATTATCATATGTGCTACCTTTTAAAGAGAGGGCAGCTGTCTCTCAGGCTGTGGGACTTCATCTTCTGCTGCAACAGGTTTTCTCTGTAATACTGAGTAAATCACAGAGGCCTCTGTAAGAAGAGCTGTTGGCACTCAGGGCCATGAATTCACCCAAGCAAGCAAAACATTTGTAAACTGTCACGTACAATGTTGTTATTGACTCATGCTTTGTAAGACAGGGCTGGTGAGAGTATTTCCTTAGTTATCTCCCAGGCATGTAAAGCATACAAGTGCAGGCTGCTGTCAAAATGTGTGTTGGGGGTGTTAGTGGAAGATCACTCAGTTGTGCTTCTCTTTGTCTCATGCCATGCAGTGTGGGGCCCTGCAGCACAGTTTGCTGGTGTCAGCAGCAATATTGCAAATCTCACAGCACCAGTCCCATGGCAGAGCAGGCTAACAGCATGAAAAAATCATCTCTACATCCTTCTCTACTTGCAGGTCTGGATATTTGCACCTGCTACCCTGTCACTTTCAAAGGAGCAGGTGAAATGCCCTCCATAACACAGCTTTGTGTAGTTCAGCTCAGGAATGTCTCCCCCAGTCTCAGAACAAGCTCCTCAGGATCTCAGTACTGTTCAGCATGCAGCCCAAAGCATGCACTGCAGTGACATTTCAATCATAGTCACCATTTCCCCCTCAGACTGAAGCCCATTAACTGCTAAACTGGCTACTTCCCGGCGCTCAGCTGAAGGAAGCACTTTGTTGGGAGTATAATCAATCTTACCACAAAACTCTGGCTGATACTCTCTCAGGTGATTAAAGAGTCACACGGGAGAAAAATGACACAATTCAAGGGTTGCTCTTAACGGAGCTAGGACATGAAAAATGAAAAGTGTCACTATATTACTTAGACTCCCTTATATCACCACCCTCAAAAAAGGAACCATGAAGTGCAGCCTCTCCGTGATGGACTCATGCATAATTCAGAACATGAGCTGCCTTCAGGAGCAGACCTCTAGGTCCAAGTCTGCTAGAATGCCAAGCAGCACAAGCTGGAAGGCATCTCAAACAATGAAAAGGGGAGATCATTAACAGTGAGAGAAAATGAAGCACAGGAATGACTGAGGTTAAGATCACACATAAGAAGTCACAAATGGACAAAATTAAAAGCTCTGTTAGCAAGTGAACATCCCCAGAAGCTCTCATACTTTTACAGATTTGTGGTCCTTCTGCTACACAGTCTTCTTATGCTTCATGAACATTCATAGCATCAGCTCCCCACAAGAATGGAAATTCATGCTCTTCAAATAAGCAGAATTTAAAGCAGAATTAATGTTAGATTTCAAATTGTCATTCCAAGATTTCAAAAGATTATGGCAAAGTTTCTTCTGTTTTTACATGCAAGAAGAGAGAGGTCGAGCTGCAGCTGGAAGGGTAGACAGCATTTTCAATCCTCAACTCATTTCAAGGTAAAACAAAGGTCATTGTACCCAAACCACTCATTAGTTTTCAGTGAAAAGTAGAGTCAAGGCATAGGCAAAGCACAGTTTCAAGTAATTATTGTAAACATGAAGAATTCTGCATTCACTTCCAGTCACTAGAGGGTGGGATTTGAATTTGCTGAAGCTTGATGAGATCTCTTGATGAGATTGGGATATGAATCAGTCACCTTGGGGTAGCAAGTTATTGTGATGCAGTCAGTGACATTACTAGCTGTGACACATAGCCTTCCCATGCAATTGGTGGAGGTCAGTTAACATCTAAAGTATTCCAGCATATTGAACTGGCTTATCCTTTAAAAAACTGTGGTTGATTTCTAGCTCGACCAGTCCATTTTCAGCTTGCTCTCACATGATGAAATTTTTCCTTGCCAGATCTGAACAGCCCAAATTTTGTCTTACCTGTCATTACACAAAAGCCATAGTCAAGTTGTTTGTGTGACCTTTCTCTACTGACTGACATTTCTAAGTCTTCCTCTGCAGGGGCAGTAATTACACGACTTGAGCAATATTTACAAGCTGTGTTTTTTTAAGCTTTGTCAGTGTTTCTGCTAAATTTTAATTTTGTATTAATTATCAGGAATATTTTCTCACTATGCTATCACCACTTATTAAACAGTGAAATGTATGAAAGTTAATATAGGAATGAAGTGTAAGTTAACATCAGACAGCAGCACTGGTATACCATGTGTTAAAATCAGTGTGTGGTAGCATACTGAAAGTATCATTAAGAGCCCTGAGAAGACATTATAGGTGATCTGCAAAAGTTAAAGCAAAACTTAACCAGATATTACTCAGCAACTTGGGGAACCTGCTAGATATCTGTTAGGGACAAGTCAATTTAGATACGAAAATCTTCTTTGAATGCTTGCATACTCACATGCTGTGCTCACTGGATATAAGTCCTGACCAGGAAGCATCAGAGTATATATTTATGTTTAATTTGTCTTCAGCCAGTTCTCCCCTGCCAGTTTCAGCTCATCCAAGCGGCTTGAGGGAACTGATTCGTCTGATTCCTCTGTGTTTCCTGAGCTTTTACCAGTTATCTGAATATACTTAACATGCCTCTTTCATGCTTCCTCCAGATTTGGAGAAAGAGGAATTGCACACACCAAACAAGCAATTAGCAACAATTATGAAAATTACTGGGTTGCTTGAAAAATTGCTTATCTGAGAGATCTCCATGAATCTGTACAGCTTGGAGCCATCAAGCAACAGAAACGCTGCCAACCATGATCTTGAACCTTCCCATATTCAAAACCCAGTGTATTTGTTGGCTTTACTGACCAGATGCAATTTCATAAAGTAAAAGGAGTATGTTGAGGTATTTTTCTGTTAACTGATTTTGAAGAAAAGACTCTGTGTGCTAATGCATCTATTGGCTTTCTGATCTTGAAGCACAGCCTTTCTTTACTCACAAACCGAATACACACACAGCTGTATGTCTCCAAAATTACATAGCTGAAGGAGTCTGCAAAAAATTGTTACTGATAGCATTAATATTCTGCTAATGCCATCACTAAAACAACGGCACCAAAAAGTAATGCAGGCTGACTAACCTCCACAAGGCAATGACTGGGGAGCACTGAGGACTTCTAACAAAGTGACAGGAGGGAATTCAATGACAGAGAGACACTTTGCAGTGTTTGCTGCACTGGTTTGCTACACACAGTGGCTCCAGCTCTCAGGAAGAGAGGAAGAAGAGCAGCATCAGTGAGGAGCCCATACTCAGCATGGCTGGATGGCAAGAGGATTTGCCCTGAAGAAGTTCCCTTAGAAATGCAGCATGGCCAAAGAACGGACGATTCAATTTATAGTCTAGCCCCTTAGTCAGGGGAAGACCAGTCAGTCCCACCTCTGTGCCTGGCAAAATCCTAGAGCAGATTCTCTCTTCACGGAAGGCATGCTAAGGCACATGAAAAACAAGAAGGTTCTTAGTGACAGCCGGCATGGCTTCAGTAAGGGGAAATCCTGCCTGACCAATTTGGTGGCCTTCTAGGATGGGGCTAAGGAACTGATGGACAGGGGTAGAGCACCTGAACATCATCTACTTGGGCTTGAACAAAGCATTCAACACTGTCCCACACAACATACTTGTCTCTAAGTTGGAGAGACATCTATTTGATAGGTGGACCACTCGGTGGATAAAGAACTGGCTGGATGGCTGCATGCAAATTGTTGTGGTCAATGACTCAATGTCCAGCTGGAGACCAGTAACGAGTGTTGACCCTCAGGGATCGGTATTGGGACTGGCCTTGTTCAACATCGTTGTTGGTGACATGGACAGGGTGATTGAGTAAGCCCTCAGAAAGTTTGCTGATGACACCAAGCTGGGTGGCTCAGTTGATACACTGGAGGGAAGGAACGCCATCCAGAGGGACCTTGACATGCTTGTGAGGTGGGCTGATGCCAACCTTATAGAGTTTAACCATGCCAAGTGCAAGGTCCTACACCTGGGTCAGAGCAATCCCAGGCACAGCTACAGGCTGGGCAGAGAAGAGATTGAGAGCAGCCCTGCGGAGAAGGACTTGGGGGTGTTGGTTGATGAGGAAATGAACATGAGCCGGCTTCAGTGTGCACTCACATCCCAGAAAGCCAACTGTATTCTGGGCTGCATCAAAAGGAGCATGACCAGCAGATTAAGGGAGGTGATCCTGCCCATCTACTCTGCTCTCGTGAGACCTCACTTGGAGTAGTGTGCAGTTCTGGACACAGACCATGTTCCAGGACATGGAGCTGTTGGAACAAATTTAGAGGAGGGCCATGAGGATGATCATGGGACTGGAGCACCTCCCGTATGAAGACAGGCTGAGAAAGTTGGGGCTGTTCAACCTGGAGAAGAGAAGGCTGCGTGAAGACCTCATAGCAGCCTTCCAATATCTGAAGGGGGCCTACAGGGATGCTGGGGAAGGACTCTTCATTAGGGACTGTAGTGAGAGGACAAGGGGCAATGGGTTAAAACTTTAACAGGGGTAATTTAGTTTGGATGTAAGTAGGAAATTCTTTCCTGTAAGGGTGGTGAGGTACTGGAATGGGTTGTCCAGGGAAGCTGTGAATGCTCCATCACTGGCAGTGTTCAAGGCTGGGTTGAACAGAGTCTTGGGTGATATGGTTTAGTGTCAGGTGTCCCTGCCCATGGCAGGGGATTTGGAACTAGATGATCTTAAGGTCCTTTCCAACCCTAACTATTCTATGATACTATGATTCTATGAAAAGCTGCTCTGGGGTCTTCTGCAAGTCTCAGGCAGACTGCAGGTGCCTGTGATAGTGGGGAACAGATTCTTCCTGCTTTCTTCCAGTCAAGAAATGACCGGAGCTCTCCTGCTCTCCTGTGCTTGGCAGATATAACCACTTCTGCCAGTTTCCTGCCACTTTCCTGTCTGTTTAATGATGCTCCTTTCCTGTGAGTATGAGCTCAAGTCTCTTCAAGTCCCTATATCAACACAGCTGGAAGCCTTTTTGACTCCTCTTATCCTGTGCTCTTTAATTCTTAAAATCATAACAACACATTAGTTTGTTCCCTGACCAATTCAATAGATACAGAAATGTTCATTCTTCCATTCCTCTACAGTTGTCTCTCTCATCCTGATACACTTCATTTCCGTTGCAAAGGCTGTATTACTTTCACATTACTAACCATCCTGTTGAGCTGTATGGAAAATATAAAAATCTCTTGAAAATCCCAGCTAAGTTGGAATATTAGACATTGTGACTTTCTTGATAAGATCATGCTCCTTAATTCCCATGTCCTGTGATAGTAAAGATACTTGGCTTGGGCATCACACAAGCTTACCAGGCTAACTCTATGCAGCAGACCCCCTGTAGGACAGAAACTCAAAGAATCCATCACATAAGTGTCTTTTAGGTGCAGGGACAATGCACAAACACCAAAATCCTTCCCTCCCACAAATCCATATACTCTGGTGCTGTTTATGTTTTTGAAAGAAAGAATCATATGTTGGAGGAGCTGAGATAGTCAACTGAATGGACAAACTGATGCAGTGATCCTTGGTTGAACAATAGGAAAAGTGGGAAAAATGGAAGAAGTCCATGGGAAGCAGGGCACAGAGGGAGAAATATTTGAAAGCATAATCAGAAATCAGAAGAATCAGAGAGCCTGCACAGTTAAAACCATTGAGTTGACCTCCTGTTTACCAAAGAAGCACTGCCGAGAGCATTTTTCAGAGCAGGACAGAACCAGCTGAGGGATGAGAGATGTTATTCCTAATAAAATGCACACTGCATAGCCAAGGCAGAGCAATTTTTATCTGTTCTTCCCTTAACTGGCTCTTAAGATTGTAGTTCCACTCCAGTAAAAAGCAGCATGTGACCTTGGGGGTCAAGAAGCAGGACAGTGAGGACTCATATGTGTGAGAGATGGGTCTTCTAATCTGAATGGACATTATTAGCAATTTACGACTTAAAATATTAAAGAGATGCTGGTCTTCATGCATCTTGGGTGTTTCTGAGTAGTGACCAAGACACTGAACAGATTTTGTTGTCCTTCATTTGGATTTTGGACTAGTGTAAGTATCATATCAAAATTATTTATCTGAAAACTAAGAAAGTGTGAAGGAGAATGAAATAATTCAAGGACTGAAACCAGTTCCCTCCATAGTGAGAATTATGGAGCTCAGCCTGCCTGTTCTGTCTTATCCAAAGCTGAACTGATTATAGTGTATATGCACCTTAATGAGGGGAAAATACATGGAATGAAAGAGCTCTTTAATCTAGGAGAGAATAGTGTAAATGAATGAATGGCCAGAATGCAATCATATATTTTCAAAGTCAAAGTAAGCTAGAATAAGGGAAAACGCATTGGTCTCAGTATTCATGCCACAACCAGTGGGGGTCTGGAAGACACCTTAGTCAGAAAGATACTCCATGTCATGTAGAACACGGACCAGCGCATCCCAATGCCAGTGAAAATTCAGGCTATGTCATTCAAGTGGAAAAACTAAATTAATTATTGAGATTAATTTAATATAGTGAAAAACATAAGCTTCTTTTCTCAAGATCCAGTTCCAGCAGCCTTACACTGGCTTTCAGTTACCACCTTAGAAGATTCAAGGCACCTTTTGAGAGCTTGGAGTCTTTTCTTCTTTGCATAAGAGAAAGGCTTTTGAACAAGTGTGATACTCTTTTTTTTTCCCTTTGATCTGTCTAATCACACGAATTAATTGACTGTTAAAGTTGTAAAATTCAAATCTCTTTCAGGAATTCCATAGAAATACTGAGCTATGTCACAAATCACGCTTCAGATCATAGTTTCATATACTCCCCCCAGTGCCATGTGACTACCACCCCAGTATTGATTTCTTTTCATCTCAAAAACTGAAGCGATATTCATTGCCAAAATAAAAAGCTGTCTGAGTTATGAGAACACACTGCCAGCAAGTTCCAGGTTGAAGCATAGATATAAAAAAGAAAAAGTGGGGGAAGGGGTAGTGAAAGCGTATGTGAGAAAGCTGAATACACTCTGCAAGAACATATATATTAAAATAAGTCTTTCATAATAAAACGCTGCAGGAACAAAGGTAATAAATGTTTGCCACGACACCACTGGTCTTGTCCAGCCCTTGAAGGACCTTGCCTCTGGTCTACCCTAGCAGAGTGGCAGTCAAGCCATGTCCCACTGCATTTGGCCCTGACAATTTTTCACCAGCTAAAACCTTCCATTTTGTCTCCGTGACTAAGACTCTAGTGGTCATGAGGTAGGTGGATGAGAGACAGCATGAGATAGGACAGAGTTTAAATAAGCAGGCATTATGTTGCCTCAAAACACTGCACAGGTATTTCTCCCTTGCTGGTTTCAAGAGCTCTCTAATTGCCTAACAGTGGACATGCTCAGGCTCCTGAGTTTAATGTGTACCTCCCACTGAATTTGGTACTTCACATAATATTTCACCATGAAAGATCAAGATATGATTCATCATGAGCTCTCTTTCCATGAAACTGGGTTTCCTGCAGTGTAAATAGTAAAAGTAAAAGTAAAGCATGCCTACTATAAAGCAATTCACAAAAAAGCAGTGCCTGCTCCTCTTCGTGCTATGCCTTGGGAAGAAAGACAGCAGAAGTCCGTAGCAGGAGACACTCTAAAACCACCTACCCATCTCCAAAGCTTCTTTCTATGACTCAGTTGTTCCTTGATTTCATGTGGTCTGAACATGACCTGAAGCACAAAGTCTGCTGTCTTTGCTTAACTTAAAACCTTGTAACAAAAAGACATGGGGTCCAAACAGATCTGAATTTCCCAAAGAAAACAGTTCTTTCAATCAGAGAAAGCCTTTTCTCCTAACACTGCCCCACCCTAAGTGAAGCAGGCTTTTTCCTTTCAGAAGTCTTTTGCTACCTGCTGTGGCATCTTCTAGGGCTATCTGCCCCTTTGTGACAGAGAGACAGAGCAGTCTCTGCCCAGGTACTGTCTGCAGTAGATTGCCATCACATGTGCTCTCCCTGAACCAGCTGCCTCATTGCATTGCTATTGATTCTGAGTTGGATTTCTGCAGCAAATCTATTGCATTTCCATTAGCAAGACTGCAAATGATGAAAATGCTCACTTATATCATTCTAGCTCTGCATCACAATTGACTGCTACTTAGGCTCCAGTAAGCCAAATTCTGTCTTCTCATCTGATGCTGAAAAAGTTCCTCAAGGTTTCTCTGCACCCAAAAGTTAAGCACTGCAAATCTGAGGTGAACTGCTAAGCAAGCTAATTTTCAGTACGTGAACTGGAAATACAACGTTTAACTTAAAAGTACCATAGATACTGAAGGAGGATAATTTCAGTCCCCTGCAGTGGCAATCCAAATCACGGGTTTTGTTATGACATCAATTATCAATCAGCTTTGCTTAGAAACTTATGATGCAGTACAGTTCCAGAAGTCATTTAAAATAAAGAAACAATGGCCATATACTCCATGTAGCTCTTGTATTTAATATACACACATATGCATATGCATATAAATAGGGAGGGTGAGCATGGAGAAGTTCGTATAGCCTGAATACACAACTTGTTCTCCGTGAAGTTTGCAAAGTAAAATGAAGGTTTTAAAAATAAATGAAAGTGCAGATTACTATTTTGCACTGAGAAATTCAGGCTGTTATTAGGAGAAAATACATGGGGAAACATGGCTTTTGCTACATCATTTTCTGTGGACAAAAGAAAAACCACACCCATGGAGAAGTTCTGAAAGCCATGAATTTGGGGTGCTTGCTCAAGAGAAAGAAACACAGGATTGATCAGTCCTCTGCATGTTAAATATGAGAACAGTTTCTATGCAAGCAATGAGTGTTAAAAAGGGGGGTGGTAGAGATACAGAAAGAAACAAAACAAGAAATTTGAACAAACTGCTTGCTCGGGGCATTTTAAAGACAGTGTGACTAACAGTGCTAGGGAGATGATGTCTCAGTTGTCACTTTAGAAGGCTTAATGGAACTGAACTCCCTAAAAATTGGAACTGAACTCCCTTATGCATCTCATCCCATCAGTCCCAATCTCTCTTTTCTCTGAGTGTTCCTGCCACAAGTACATACATCTATGAGACACCATGACCTTTGGGACAGCGGAGAAGGAAGTGTTTCAGGGAAATACAGACTTGCTGGCTCAGTACAGTGGCACTTGCTTTATTGCTGCTTGTTAATGGAGGCCCAGTTGTGTCTCCAGGGCCTACTGAGATCAGCATCTCTTTATTATGCTCTTGAGTTAGGCTTAGAACTTGTCTGGTATCTTAACCATGATTAATTATAACGTCTCTGTGACAAAACATTGTTAATTCACAGCATATGTCCAAGAAAAGTCATGACTTTCAAAACGAGTCTTCATACTGTATAGCAGACATTTAACTTAGAAACCGAATTGCAAGGTTAGTCTCCCTATAGACTCATTGAAGAAAGAGTACTCCTGCTAGAGTCACACTGGGAATTGCCTGAGGGTGGTCCCTTCCTTTATGATGAATAGGAAGCTGAAGGCTGCCTAGCTTCCTAATGTAGGCATGTAAGTCAGGTGTCTGAAGCTAATCAACACCAAAACTGTATCAGAGATGAAGCAACATCTTCTTTGAGGTGCTCTCCTCCTGCACCTTCAAGCTCTGGGGATAAAGCAGTCTCCCTTGTGGTGCTGCCCTACATAATAACAGTGAGTGTACAAAACGCTGATACAGTCTGTGCTGTATCATCTGTCTCCCCTCCTGTTAGTACAGTTTCCTGCAGCTCTCCAAAACATCCCTAACCTTGACACTTTCAGAGGCTGCCAGGCATGGACTCAAACCTATAGCATTCTGATGGGGATTTCAACTGCAAAGAATGCATCAGAATTAGACGTATCAAAAAAAGGAACAAACACTCTGTGCAACACTGCTATGAGCAAACCCTTTCTAGCCATAAATCAAAGCCTTCAGCTGGTCTGCAGCACCTATAACTGGAAGGAAAAGCTCCCTCCAGCCTGCCACAGAGGTGAAATACAGACCTTCACAAATCACTGAGTATAGAAGAAAGGACATCAAAAGCAGAGCTGAGAAAGAACAAGAGGAGGCGAAAGAGTCAGAGATAAATTGCAAGGAATATTTATGGTATGATACCAAAACAAGAGACAGGCTAGTTTTCTTTACATTTTCCTCATACCTAGCACTAAAACGACACAAGAAATTCAGTCATTACAACTGGATAACTCTGGAGGTGAGATAAGAGCACTTCCTAGATAAACCCTCACTACCAGTCCTCAGAGGCACTCTTTCAATGCTTTTTCCACTGAGGATGAGAAAGCAGCATCCCTTGCTGATGCTGGCCCAGCGCACCTGAAGAGGCTGCAGAAATCAGAAACATGAGAAGGGAGCAGTCCCAGTCAGAGACGGCTGACAGCAGTGCACAACCCTTTCTCTGCTTTGCTGTGTTTTCCAGGTGAAAGCCTGCACTGAGGAGGTAGAAGGGAACCCTGCCTAGCACAAGTCTGGTGCTGCACTCACCCTCGAGCACCTTATGCCCAGCTCAACTCTGTAGGCACAGAGGTAGGGAGATGGAGATGTGCCTGTTGGTCACCCACTGGCCAGCAGCATGGCATGAGGTATGCAGCTGGCCCATCAGCACATGGCATACAGGGTGGTCAGGGAAGCCAAAAGCAGAAAAGACAGAGGAACAGCATAGATGTGCCACCAGGGAGATGGCATCCACTGAACCCTGCTCCATGCCAGGCTTTTTGCTCTGCTCCCTGAGAAAACCGCTTCAGCAAAGTCTTTGTGTTGTGGTCTTTCTCCTGCCCTGCCTCTCATGTACCCTGTGGCACCTCACCAAATCAGGAGAGTTGTGATCCCAAAGCCAAGGGCTCAGTCACCTCTGCTTCATGGCAGAGCCAAAACACAGGAGTGCAGCACTCCTTTGGCAGAGCTGTCACTCTGCAATGGCAACCCCACATGGACCTTGGTGGGTGGTGCTGGGAGGAATTTGCTTAAATGGAAAGAACGGGCAGTGGGAAGACCTTTAAAGGGAGTGGTTGGTATGCAGATGTAGAGATACAGTTATTACAGAAACACAGTTTTGACAGTACTACAGAGGCACATCTATTACCAGCCTGGGTAAAGGGTAGAACAGAATTTAAAACTGATGGTGTAGGAAGAAGTGAAATTTAGCTCCTAAACCGTGTTGGCACTTTTGCAATCTGCATGTCTTCCCAGAGGGAGGGAGATTGTAGGTTAGTGCTTACTATTATATCCCACTTGTAATGAAATCTTCTCTGATGAAATTATGCTAAGATTGACAAGCTCCCTAAACATGGGAATGCTTTAAAACATTCACCTTTCCTTTCTGTTTCAGCAAAGGAGAAATGATGCTACACTATAAAACCTAAACCAAACAGAAATGAAGAGATTATTTCTTTATCAATAAAGGGCAAATTATAATAAGAAGAGTGAGACCAGTCTTCAATCTAATGCACCAGACACAATTACTAGGATTGTCTCTCTTCTGCTTTCTCTCCCAGGCTCCAGGAGAAAGAAGAATCAATTAGCTCTTTGCAGACTATGACCTTGACGGATACAGCTTTAAGGGGAATACGCTGAGTAAGACAGAAAAGAGAGGAGAAGAAAAGGATTTGGAAACTCATGGAAGGGCTTGGTTCAGAAACAATACATCAGCCACAGAATATGAGTTGTGTCAGATCTTTTTTTTTGCACTTGAAAAAAATATATCAGCACAAAAGGGGCTTTCTGGGAACAAGTTACCTCACTTTGCCTGAAATGGAAAAAAGGACACTGAGAGGCAAAAGAAGGGACAATTCAAATTGCAGATGCTACTTTCCAAGCCATCTCCCTGAGAATTTTATAGCTGTCAAAGGCATTCATAAAAAAACCCAAAATTATCACTGATGCAATCTGTCAACCTCTCCAACAAATCTTGCTCTACATGAAACGCAATGATGTGTTTGAAATGCAGCTGTTATAGAACCCCCAAGACAGTGCTTTTAGAGCTGTCCAAAAAGTTCTTTTCATGCCTCTTTGAATTCTTAAGCATATCTTCTGAAGTATACTTTTCCAGCTGTATTTTCTTATTTTGATTTGCTGGAATTGCAGCACCATGCCATAGTCAGAATTATGTGCCATAGTTGGAATAAATACTGTCCACACAACCTTCTCCCTTGGATTAACCTAAACTTGATCTGCTGCCAGTTCTTCCTCTCCTTTCATCTGTAGCTATCTAGAAGTCTGATGGCTTAAAACACATTTACCCTAAGAAAATTAAGACAACAGTAAAAAACCACAAAAAGCCCCCGAAAACAACTCAATCCAATCACCTAATTTCTAGACAACAATTAATTTCTCAGATGTGAGTAGATCTGAATGTACATAATGGCTTTTTGTCAGTGACTGCTAAAAAGAATCTCTTTTTCAACCAATCCCCTTCATTTACTTCAGAGACGAAGTTAGAATTTTATTGATAAAGACTAGCCTTGCATGTGGAAATTAAAGAGGGTGAGGGTTGTCCTGACATAACTAGCTTTTGGTTTCTTTTCCCTGTCACATGAGAAAGGCCATTTTGACTGGATGGTGGTCCCTGGTTACTTTATGAAGTAGAAAGTGCTGTCATATCTTTAATGTCATGATATTTGCACTACAAAAAGAAAAAAAAATCGCAACAATGATAAAAAAAAAAAAAATAAAAAAATCACATAGCATAATTCCATATAACTGCAAAGGTGTTTAAATGTCCCAATAATTCAAGTAATGTCTTACCTACTACAACAAAGCCCCCTATCACTGAACTCCACAGCAATACTTCTTTACTAGACTGTTTCCATCAGACAAATTACTTTTAATCCAAGGGCTGGTTGTCATGCATTATCTAAGCAAAAGGCAGCAGGGCTTCTACTGGAATACTCAGAATTTTATTTCAGTGATTCTGGAATTGCTGTTCAGGGCTATCTGTGCTGAAAGGATCTCCACCAAAATCATTGTAGTTGCACTCATGCTCATCATCAAAGTGGCTGGCTCTAAACGTTACATCTAATCCATTCACCATGTATCTACACTGAGTCCAGTCCTAGTGGGGCTAAACTTAGTAGCAAACTTCTGGTCATTTCAGGGTTCCAGGGTGATTTCCAGTACATACCACCTATAAGGTGGCCATCCTGCAGCTTTACAGAGAAGGTAAGAGGGAGAATAAATGAGATGGGGGACTGTATGGAAATTTGCAAGGAACACAATGCTCATCGGGATCACTGCAGCTTTCCAAAAGGAACCTCAGCCTCGTGCTCTTCGCACAAGGGCACTGCCTTTTATTTTTACTAGAGTTGCACAATTTTACACAGCCCAGGAATTGCTGGCTTGATCTGCTCTGGATTTGATGGGTTAAAATTCTGAATGTCAGAGAAATTACACTTCAGCAATGCAGTATTTGGATGCTTTCTAATTGCTACTGAGAAAATAATACAGGTACCTTGGATATTTTTTGCTTTAAGGATGAGAAAATATTAATTTGGAAACTGACCTCCTGCATCAGTAAGAATGCTTTCTTGAAATGCCCCCCAAAAGTCAATGAGGCAGTGCCTATGAAACAGGTTCAACGAGCATCAGCTCCTACAGGAGGGGAAAGATGCAGAGAAATGTGTGCTATGCTTTTAAAGGGAAGGGAAAGATCATAAGGTAGCTGCTAAATTAATAATTTCCAGTCTCTAACTGCTTCAGATACGCTGTCGCTCTTTCCCACTGTTCTCCCTGAGTGTTTCAGGAGGATGATAAGGATGTTTGCCAGCAACAGACTTCAGGAAGGAGGTAGCAGAAGCACTCTGCAGGCAGGGAGAAGAAAATGAATACACATCGAAGATCCAACACGGGCCACAAATCAAATTTATAAGAAAAATATATTGATAGACCATGCAGAATAGTTATCAAATAAACCCTTGATGTAAATCACATACTCTCCTAAAAGTGGATGCAGAGAAAAGGGTGGTACTGGCACTCTACAAAGGTCTCAAATGAAGCCCTCTTCAATTGCCATAAACACCTCAGAACTAAGTTCAGAGACCCTTGGGTGCTTTCCTGAGAAGGCAAACCTGCTATACTGTCTTAGCACGTTTAAGTTTTGCATGCCAATCAAGTCCCCTTCAAGGACAGCTGCAGAACTGCTAAGTGCCTTTTTAAATTATTTTTTCTTTTCTCTTTTTTTTTTGTTTTGTTTGGTTTTTTTGTTTGTTTTTTTTTGGTTTTTTTTTTTTTGTTTGTTTGTTTTTGGAAGAGAAAACCAAAGAAATACATAGCTTCTACTTACAAAGTTTTGGAGCAGTTTGGAGATTGGTTTCTGTTGCTTGCGCCTGAGACGTGGTAGGCTCCAGGGCGGGTGGTGACAGCGAAGGTGCGGCAGAGGACAACAACCCAACATCTAGGATGCGGTTATACAGAGAAGGCTGGAGGAACGGTTTGGAGGGCACAAACGAGCTGTCATTTTGCACTGTCACTTCAGCCTTGCTCTTAGGGCTAGGTACGGGGAAGGGTGAGGCATATACCTCCGAAGGCACCCAGGCAGACAGAGCTGTAGGATCCACAGCGCTCTTTGGGTCTTGTCCTATCCTCCCAGGGTCAAGATGGGTAGGAGAGTCATACTCAAAAATCTTGTCCACAAAGACCCACTTGAGGCCAGCAATGCAGAGGCAAAGGCTGAGCAGGCAAGCCAGGATAGGGGCGATGCAGATCTTTTCAGAGTTGAGGCAGCCCTTCAGTCGCTCTGCCTCCAGGCACACACAGCAGGTCGCGGCAAGGCCTGCTATCCCCTGGACCCTTCTGTCCTCTCTTTGGGTCCCCGGCATGTTCTCCTCAGCCGGGAGCCCGTTGAGGGACGCATCAGGGCTCAGCTGAGCCGAGGGGCTGGGGAAAGTGTCGGCAGCTACTTCAGACATGTTTAAGCATCAGCTCTCAAACAGCTCACCTCCAAAAGGCCTTAACACTATCACAGTCCATTACTATGAGACACAGACAAAAAGAGATGTAATAGTCACAGTGCTCTGCAGAAATCACAGAGGGGGAGTCAATAAAAAGTCCAAGCTCAACAACATCATCCAAACTGGGAGAGGAGTAACACGCAGGAAAAAAGAGACACACACACCCCTGCCCCCGAACCCTCTGTCGCTCTCTCTGCCTCTCTGAAGCAAGAGTAGCTTTGCAATTACTGAGCTCCTGTTTGCTGGCCACTTCTATAATTCCTTAAATACCTTTCAAGCAATTCCAGCTCTTCTGCGGGAGGGAAGAAACATCCCCCCAGAAGCAAGCACAACAAAACAAAACAAGGTGAAGGAGGGTCAAGAGAGAAAGAAAGCCACGAACACCAAACAAATTGAGCAAATTAAGTGAACCAGTAGCCCAGAGCGAAAGGCAAGACTCTCACCTTGAGCATCTGAGGCTGGTATCTGCTTAGACGAGGAAAACAATTGTCATGCGGTAGAAGGAGCAAAAGCAAAATCTGTAACAACGGCGGCAGCGGCAGAAGTGACAGTAGCAGCAGCATCCTGTCGTGTTACAGCAGAGGCTGAAAGAGGCTGAATCATTACAGAGCAGCAGGTGCTCGCTGTCTGAGCATCACTGCAAACAATATCATTACACAGAGGTTTGAAAGGAAGAGCGATGCCAAGACGGTGGTAACTCCCTTTCTCTCCCCTCCCTCTTTTACTATGAGTGCTAAAACACTGACACATTTACATTCTACTTTGTGGGTGTGC
>JAOEHY010027799.1:0-17584 GCA_025447955.1 Psilopsiagon aurifrons | reverse complement strand
AATTGATTTCCATAATTATTTACAAATTATTACCTTAATAATTATTACCTTATTACTACATGAAGCTTATTTGGTAAAAAGAAAACAAAATCTCACCAGAGTATGGAATGGTTTGCCAAGAGAAAGCTAATCTAATTTTACTACCTGGATGACTCATGACACCTTCAGTTAATTACCTATCTTCAGTTATTACCTATCTTACCTATCTGTACTAGGGGGTAAAATTATTATGAATCTGCTCCAATTCTTAACTCAAAGATAAAACACAGGGAAGTTGTAACTAGTAAATCTAGGTTTGAAGCAACAAAACCTATGCTGTAAGATTTAAATGTGTCTATGCAGACATAAGGGGCTTCATATTGAAAATATTACAGACTGAAATTGCATGTCCTGGTTTATTTACTTGGAGTCTAATAACAAAGACACACATTAAGTATGATTTAAAGCTTACAAGAGCCTAGGAATCAGTAAATACAAACACTGAGTAATCCTACTTGTACAATGAGCCTGCTGTAGATTCTGAGGCAATTCACCAGGCTTCAGACTTCCCACCTCTAAGGAGGGAGCAGGTAACAACACATACCCACCTACCACAGGTGTTTCAAAGTGGAGTTCTTCAACTAGAGAGTTGCCTCAAATGTCTGTCTTACCCCGGTACTAAAAATAATCCCACTGACTGAAGCCATGGTCAGGAGATTTCTACTTGTGTGATCTTTTAAAAAGAAGGTCCTAAAATGTTATTTTGTTGAACTAATTGTTTTGATTTTTTTTTTCAATAAAGTACCTTTAGGTTACTTTCAGTTCTGTTTATGACACAAGCTATGCTATTTTAATAATCTGTGCTTCAGATGTAAGATGATTAGGGAATAATTGTGCACCTGGGGAGATAGTGTAATTAGAAAAGTGGCACAGTAGCAGAATAAAAATGATTTTAAAATCTTCAGAAATTAACCAGTATCTATTCCACAGATGTTTAAGTTGCTACAGGAGCATCCAAGTGAGAAGCATGAACACAAAATCGAAGGAATTTGTGGTATTATAAATAATTAAAATTTCTGCCCTATCATTTCTCAAGGCTTATAAGAAGCAAGGACATGCAACCAACTGGGTCAGACAAATGAATCCATCCACACAGCTGGTAAAAGAGTCCGAGCACAGCTAATGTGCTGGTGTACGAATATTTGAGCAGGTGTAATTATACTAATGATTTATTGAGTGTTTGATTAATTGGAAATTAAGTGAATGCACAGTGGCAGAACTGTCATAGCAAATCATTCAGCTGTTTGGTTAAAAGGTGCTCAATCTCCCTTCAGTAAAGCAATTAAGAACATCCTAAATCATGGAAATGAATTATCTGTGTAGAATTATCTGATGTAACAACATTCATACATACAAAGTGAAACCTATAAACAAACTACCCTAAAAAGAAAAGAATTAATGAACATGGGAACTTAAAACATAAGTACCTTACACTGCTCATGAAAACAAAGGATTAAGTGGCCCTCTTGACTTCCCAAGATACAGTGTGGGAAAGAAAGATACATAAAATTGCTTGAATAAAGTCTATGTACCCAAAAGGGAAAGCTCTGGAATGGGCTCACATTGTGACTCATTAATCACTTAACTGTTAACAAAGCTGTACCCCAGGTAAGTTTGTGTTTTTATGCTTTGATTGAGTATTGTTTTAGACTAACTTTAACAAAGAACCCCTACTGTTGCCTTATTCAAATTTTCCAAGCAATGGTTATGGAATCTGCCAAAATCATGTTCTGACAATTCTTCATTCTAAGTTCAATGATTACAATTCAACCTCAATTCAAAATTACTTTGAGTGCTGAAATTGCAGGTTCATCTTAAGATATGAAACCTAGTTGTTTCCCTGGCATATTTTGACCTATCAATACCATTTTGTTCCAGAATTTGTCCTGCAATGGCTTTATGATAATGTAGTTAGTAGAATAAAGTCAAGTCCCTTCATAACAGATATTATCAGAAGACTAATTATATAATGCAAAGCTAGAATCAGAACATGCAAATGAGCAGTCAGACTGCAGCAGGTAATTATCAGGTAATAGGTTTACTATTCTTATCATTTGAAGTATTTGCTAAGGCACTTATGAAAATTTTAGAAGAGAACAGTACGCTCACAGCTAGCTCCTAGAGCATAATATTTCTTTTGGAGTTCTGTAAAAAACAAACACAGACTTTACTATTAATCTTGATCAGTTTAAGTGAGCCTGTCAGGACATAGATCAGGAGACCACAGGCATACTGCAAACCCCCCAAAAAAATCAGGGCCAGAATTCTTCTGTGGAAGAAATAAGTTTATATGAGTGGGACATTGGTGTCAGCTTTGAAATGGCAAGTTACTGAGGCACTATTCTGTTTGAATGTTTCTGGTTATGTTTACACATATTCATGTGTGACATCTAAAGCGTAGGTACCTGAACAAGCTGTTTGCTATATAAAACTTTATTTTTTTAGATAGTCTATATACAGAATAAATCCTTTATTTATACAAAGCAAAGAGTTCTGCCTAATTACTAATCACAGGCACGACTTTGAGGACCCAGTGGCTAAAGAAGATGTAATGAATTCCATGTTAATTCATGGTGACTGTTTTCCCACTAGGCTCTATGTCATGATGCAAACCATATAATGTCTTCAGTTTAAGAATAGAATTGTAGTAATCAAAGTTAAAAACAAACTGTGCTTTCTACATTTACCCTCTAGACAGGACTCTACTAATTTTTTTCTGGTTATGAGAAGAAAGAGTGGTAGCCATGTGAGCTTGCTGAACCTTCTAAAAACCACAGGACTAAAGAGAGATCAAGTGAGCTATATCCTATTACTTGTATGTTCATTCTCAACCTGAATAGCTCCTTCAGTAGTACTTGAAAACAATTCATACTATAAGCACAGTAAAATGAACATCACTTGAAAGAGGCAAGCATGGAGCAAGTCTGTAACATCATATCAATCCTCCTTTTCCACTTAGTGGCAGAATCCTCTGATCCTGATTAACAGAAAAGCTTAATTAAAATAAAATTAGCACTCTGCTTTCCCTGCTGTCCTCCCCGCTGTGAAAATCTAGTGGCACACCAACTTGTAATTACCAAATTGACTTATTTAAAAATGTGTTCTTTGAATTTCTGTTTATCATATTTTGTTCTCCAGCCAATCTGGCTTTTTACCGTGTCAAGAAAAACAACCACTGCCCTTTCATCCACATAAGGGATACTAATATGAAGATCATTGATAAGCTCCAAATTGTTCATCCAGCAGCTGAAATTTTACTTATGGCTTTACATACCCCTATGAACTTAAAAATGCATTTATTATTAATACTAACATACTGAAAAATGATAAATGGCATGTATACCTACTAAGCTATTTACAGAGAAATCTTGAAGAGTTAGCAACACTACCGGCACCTTTAGAGGGAGAAGCTAGCAAAACAAGGAGCAAGTGATTCAACACATCAATTTTCTAATTTGATTACTGACAGAAAAAAACAAAAGAGGAAAGCTGACTGAAAACAGGTTGACAGAAAACAAGTGACAGCCAGGGCATCAACTGTTAAATCCCTTACAACATGCCACCCCGGAAAGAAAAACTGTTGACTGGTTAAAACCTCAAGTTGAAATGACATTCCCTGTATTGCTGTTTGTGCCTATTGCCTCTTGTCCTGGCACTGGGCACTACTAAGGAGAGTTTAGCTCTGTGTTCTACCTATAACAACCAGCTATTTCAGAGGGAGGTATCAGAAATTTGATCTCTCCATGTTAAACAATCTCAGCTCTCTCATATTTCTGATGCTCCAACCCCTTAACCATCTCTGTGTCCTGTTGCTTGTCTCACTTCAGTAGGTACATAGCTCTCTTGTACTAGTGGAGCCCAGAACTGGACAACCAATGCTGAGTGCAGGGGATAATCACCTTTCTTTACCTGCTCTGTCTTTACAATGCTTCTCCTAATGCAGCCCTGGGTACAGTGCTGACACTTTTCAACTCACTGTCTACCAAGATTCTCTTGCCATTTTCTGACAAGAAAATGTCTTTCCAGCCTAGACTGGTGCACAGTTCTTTATTCATTCCTACATCCAGGACTTTGCACTTTGTTTTTTTTTGAACCTCATAAGATTCCTGTCTGCCCATTTCTCCAGTCCATTAAGGTTCTTCTGAAAGGCTTCACAACTTTCTTGCATATTGAGCACTCCTCCCAGTTTTGTATCACATGGAAACTTGCAGAGGATGTATTCTGTCCCATCATCCAGCTGAAGTTTTAAATATAATAAGTGAAAGTGGAATAACTAATTAGCACTTTTTGTCCCTCATTTTCAAAGCAGAAACCTGTCATCTTTGTCAGGAATCAGTTGCTTTCCTTCACTGAATGACAGATGCAACTATCACATCTCAGGTTTATCTTAAGATGCAACTTGATGTACTGCAGATACGCACTTGTACACTGATGCCTTTCTCAAAGTCTTCTGCAGCATTTTACACACACACCTTAATGTTACTGCTGGCATTTACACATTCATTGATGTGTTAGTGGTATTAAGAATAAGTAGGTAAGATTCAGGAAGTATAAAAATCTTGCCTATAAATATACCAGAAATGGGAATCCACTTTCCTATTTCCACTTAAGAGGATGAAGGAAACTTGACTGGAATTTAATAGGTTTGGTTTTTAGACAGAAATTACAATAAGCCTATGAAACAATGATATTTAAAAAAAGACAAGGTCAAAACCCACACATTATTTGAAAGAGAGGTACACTGAAAATGAGAATAGCCAGCTAAGGGAGAGTAGGGAGCAATTACAGTGGATCTGATGAAATTAACAAAAGAAAATAACAAAGACTGAAGATATTCCAGATGAATTCCAGCAGCAGGAAATAAAATATCTTCAGCCAAATAGAAAATCTCCATCTAACATCACCCTTCATGATAGGACAAGATGTTTCTATACCAACAAGAAAGAAAAACAGATGATGGAACACAGTTGGGACACAGGAAACATGGTCTGACAAGATTTAAATGAACTAAATATTAAACATTCAGGTGGTTATCCAGATATGGTACACTATGTAAGAGGAAATAAAGATGTTTAAATAGTTTCCCACAAGCACGTATGATTAATTCTGCTTCTATTCAGATAATAACAACACATTGGAATAGGTGCTGACATTGAAACTGTCTTGCATGTAGTAATCATATACCCATAAACTGTATTTTTAACGTAGGATGAAAAGAAATTTCCCCTTTGCTAAAAGAGTATTGCAATATTAAGAAAGAATTACATTATTTGATAGCTTTGCTATAGGGACTGAGTTTGCATCAGCCACCTAAACCACAAAAGTCATCTAAGAAAGATAAGAGAACATCAGCAGCCAGTTTACTATTTAATTAAATTTGCTGGTTTCTCTGCAGTACCGAGGAGGGAATTCTGTATCATTTGGGGAACAAAATTAACATACTTGATATTTAAGACTGAAAATAATCTGCAGTGAAGAGAGATTATAATTTGCTAGAAGGAAGGACTAACGAACAGGTTTCCAGCTTTAGAGTGAAGTATCACTTTTTTTCTTTTTCTTCAGAGGGTGGAAAAGAGAAATGCAACTGTTTCACTGAGCTTTCTTGCTAAACGTATCAAGAACCCTCAGCAAAACGCTCCTGCCATGAAAAATCTCTCAACAGAGGAAAGGAACAGTTCTGTGAACAGCGCATGAGGAAACCAAGACAATCATCTGTATGGAGATGTCGGCTATGTAACAAATTTCTGATTTAGAAACCCAGTAACTTTCATTGTGAAAACAATGCCCATTCTTTAACTTTGTTAAGTCTTCCTGAAAGCTAAGCGCAAACCTACCAATTTCTTCCTAATACCTGTATGCATACGCACACACACATATATATAACCCGTATATGTATATAACCTAGCAATATATTTGAGGATAGTCTGGGAAATTTTCAATAAACAAAGAACACTGTTAAAACATTCAGAAGCCTTTCAAATGCTTTCACTGTCCTAAGAAGGTCTGAGGAACAGATGCTCGGATTTTTTGTCCTCGTAGCTGCAGTGCTCAAAGAAACTAAATCTGTTTGTAGACGCAAATTGAAGAACTAATTTTAATGCCATAAATATCCTTTTTCATTCCTACATAAACCATGTTATTCCATTCATTAAATACATGTACTTCTTTCCATCTCCATATAGGTATACTTAACTAGAGGTGATGAAATTTTGCTCAGGAATTCCTGCCAACTAGAATATATGCCAATGAGCCACTTGGCCACAAGATTACTGAGACACATCTCTTGTCTTCATCAGTTCCCTGGAGGCCCCTTTCTTAGAGCAAGACAAGCATTATAACTCTACATTCGGGTCCTTGTCAGAAAGGTTCAGACTGGCAACAGCAGAGGAAATATTCCTGGGTAGATGCTCAGACTACAAAACTGAACACAGCATATCTATTCTGCCCTGACCAGCACTGTTTTGTGTGAATACTGTAGAAAGTTTATGTGACAAGTACATTTACTAGAAAACAAATCCTTCAAGAAGTGACCATTTCTTCATCTGTTCATTGGGTAGAAGGCCTAAGTTGATTATCTCCCTTGTAAAACAAGTGGATGACACGCGTATCTCTGAACAACTTAAGATTCTCAGGAGAAATTTTCATTTACTCATTAGGGAAATACTTCTCAACCTAAGTACTTTCTTTCTTACAACAGAAAACACAATTTTTTTTAGGTATTAAATGCCCTAGCTAGGGACCTTCCATGCTCTACTTTTCACTTTTCAGTTCAGCTTCTTATTATAATATTAATGTAAGCTGCATACAACTGCAACTGTGACAGCAATGACTGCACTCCTGAAATCATAAAAACAAGACAAAAATCTCACTCTAATATGAAACATACAATACATGCTGTTTATATAACCCAATTAGTAACTCAGCTGTATAGAGAACAAGTGGTATTAATACTCATGTAATCTTCTGGGGTTTTAATATATGGACAGTAGATAGTAAATTCTTATCATATTTAGACAGCTAAAAATATGGTGGTAATGACAGGGAAGATGTTATAGCAGCTTCACTGCTTTTTGTTTCAGTTTACAGCAGGTGCCTAGGAAACTTTAAGTAAATTAGGAAACCATGATGGAATCTGATACACAGTTCTTGAGATATTACTGCTCAGAGCATCCTGGTGCCAATTGTAGTGATGAGGGCCTACTGCTTGCCACCAGGCAGAAAATTTTCATTAACCAACCCCTAGGATTTATTCTTTATGATGTTTTTGACATTTACACAACATTTTTCATTTTTCATTACCCCAAGAAAAACAAGGGGCTGGAAAAGAATAAAGGATCTCTCGTTTGCCAGAGCACACTTTAAAAAGACTGAACTGGCTTTATGAAAGAGTATTTAGGCAGTCAGTTTTGATTTAGTACAGCATTATAATCAGCAGAGAACTAAATGTCTTTTTAGACTTCATAGTTTATATAGGGAATCATTAGAATACAACATTCCCCATATTTTATGTTTTATTAACAGACACCAAACAAAGGAAAACACTGTTACCCCTCTTACTTCACTGTTTATTTCCAGCATCTAGTGGGCTAAAATCTTTGCCAGTGTAAATATATGTACTACTACTCATGTACATTAACATCAGTTGACAGTGTGATATGAAAACCATACACAATATCATCAGAATAAGCTTGTGTAGGTATTTTTCATTTATTTCAAACCCCACAATTCAATATTTCCCTATTCAGTAAAAATATCTCCCCCTCCTCCATCTGATGCCTTCCAAATTGAATTAGCTGGGAAAATCAGTTATATATCAAATTGACGCTTTGAGGGGAAAATCTCAGGACTTTCTTCCACGCATTTAAGTATTTTTGCATGCTTTATCTGGAACTATGCATGTCCCATCAATTTTGCAAACAGAGGGTGCAAACTCACATATAGGAAAACTTCAGAGCTAAGCTATAATTAAAAGTCACTTTAAAAGGCGGCCAGTTTGTAGTTTTTTCTTTGTTGCGGGGTTTTGGTGGGGTTTTTTTTTTTTTTTTTTTTTGTTTGTTTGGGGTTTTTTTAATTGTTTTTCCGTTTTTCCTTTTTTTGGTTGTTTTTTTTTGTTTGTTTGTTTGGGTTTTTTTTTACTGTATCTCTATGTATTATTCAGTCTCTGCTTCAATGCACAAGAATGAAATTTACCATAAGAAAATCTGCCTATTGATCATAAATAGGTTTCTTTTCTCAACTAGCTCCCATAACCAACACATTCCCCACATCAAAATAGGTAATTTTGCAGAGAACATTGAAACTCAGCAGTTCTGTGCTTTTGCTTTCTCTTTTCTTTAACATAGAATACTTTACTTGGTGACATTCAGCCATCTCTGCTACCTATCATGACAGCACAAATAGCATGACAAAAGGAGAACCCTGTCTATAATGCAGTCATACAAAAAATTGAAAGCCAGTCATGAGAATCTTTCACATCAAATCAAAATATGAGCAAGCTTTAAGAGCACAAAGCTCCCTGGAAACATCCCTCACATTTTTTTCTTTGCATTTGCAACAGATGAGTAGTACTTGTGATCTTCAGGGTTAGCGTATATGAATAATTTACACTAATCAGTGAGTTGATAAACACTTTTCCATACTACAGCAGCTACATACTCCTATGTCAGAAAAACAATTCCCCCATGGTTTAAGAGAAATGTGGTTGTATTTGAGTACATGAGCACCTTAAAAAGAGAATTATTGAATGTACACATGGAGGTCCAATTGCCAAGGCCAAAGACATATTCTTCATCATGCTGCACTAGTATTTTTGCAATTATGATTGCAACCAAAAGCAAGATTCTGTAATGACCAATAAATACTGTAGCTGATTTGTTAACTGGTTTTGTTACATTCAGGCAAACTGAGAGAAAAGATTCTTCCTAATATTCCCCAAAGATTCTGGTATCTGTATGAAATTGCAATTGTCCTTGATTATCAACAGCTTCCCTATCACATAGAATTGCCATGGGACTGGCTTATTTAGGACTAAAAATTTAATGAAAAACCTTTAAGTAGACCAGATAGCTTTGTATGGCACTTTCTAGACCATCAGAGGAAATCCTGTGATCAGAACACTCACAGATTCATTGGGTGCTCTGAATAAAACTCAGAGTAGAGGCTCATCATTAGTCCTTTGGTTTGGTTTTTTCTTCTCTTACTTCCACTTAAAGATAAGTCAGCGCTGTATGTCTGGAAGAATGTGCTTGAGAGAGTATTTAAAAAATTCTGTTGTTCATTAAAAAAATCCACTATATTCCATAGAACACTGAAGGTGCTTGGCTTTTCCATAGAACACCATTTCTACTAAAAATGAGATTACGTTTTACAGTATCTTAAGAAAATAAGAAAAAAAGGAAGAAGAAAATGTATCTTTAACGTGTAAAATAGCACATTACAATATTAATAGATGCCACAGGAATAATTTTCAATGTCCAACCACAGTACTTTAAAGATGGCCTTTAAAAAGGAATTACCCCACTGTTAAAAGATCTTATTGATAATATCGCAGTCTATATCTATGCTCCTTTATGCTCATTCAGTGCAGTCCATTCAAGAAAGTATTTGTTCCACTTCTTCAAGAAACACCTGAAATCTATTAACACTGCAAACAGAAAGGAACTAAATGTACAAATAGCAAGAGCCTGCTCAAAGGCAGGCACTGAAGAAAGCGTAATCTGAAGGCCTTGTCAGAGATAAGAACAGATGAGAAAAGATCATTTATTCCCAAGGAAATAAAGGGAAATATTAACTTTTGGAGTGATGGTCACTAGATAACAGGCCTCTTACACTTAATATTTCATTTTCTAGCCTATCAATTGATTACTTGTGAAAAACAAATCACATGAAATCAGGAGGCCCTTACAGCTCCCTGCTGCCAAAATTTATCTTAACAGGAGGAGACAAACCATCGCTAAACCGGATGCCAGTGCAAGTCAGTGTGGAACAGGATGAGCTCAAGAGCCCTCTATTTTTAACCCTCTGTGTGAGGTTTGGGAAATTAATATTCACATTTAATGCTAAGTCAATAACTCTCCAAATCATAAACCCTGAAACAAGGTACTTTTTGGCTTTTAACCCCTTTTGCATTTTATGCATTTATTACAATTTATTACATCTATTTCAATTATAAGTCAAATTTTTCACTACCTCTTTATATAAATGGAGTTTGTTTTGTTACCATTTGCCAACTACTAAACATAGAAGACAAATTACGGCAAAGACAACAGGAATTTTCAAGTAGACTGCCAAAGAAATAATTTAGGAAAATGCATATTTAAGAATTAGAATTTTTAAGGCAGCTGAACAATTCCATGAATGCACATATATACCCAAATAAACCAAAAATCTTAAAAGAACAGCTTTAGGGAATTTCAAAATTAAATGACCAGAGTATCAGTAGCTTTTTCATGTTCTTCCTAAATACAATCTGGAACATCTAATTAAATGTCAGCATTAATTTCTTCTTGCATTTTATAGTTTGAATTTAGTGCACCTGCATTTCAAAAAATTACAATACCAAAACAAAACAAAGAATTAAACTAAAAAAAGAAAAAAAAAATAAATACTGTTTTGTCAGAAAAGTTATGAATTACTTGAAAGGCTGGCGTATTAACTATTTGAGTTAGACTGATTTACTATTATGGTTTTCCGATGAAGACAGCTGATATAATCTGTATAATTCATTTATGCCAACTCCAAGAGACCCTTATCTCTTAAAAGAAATTGGTAAAGATAAGAAGAACTGATTTCCTGCCCCTCCCAGCTCTCAGATGAACCCAACTGGAAGAACAACACTAGCAGTTTGATATTTACTGGCAAACAAAATCTCACCAATATATTCAGCTAATTTGTGAGGATGAAAGGCCTCACTTTATCACCAGAAACAGAAAACAGTGAATTTGAAACAGTGAGCAATTACTGAAGGTTCTGTTTGAGTACAGAGGAGCGGATATGCTAGAGAATCTCACATACCTCACATCAACGATATCATAGTATTGTCTTCTGCAAATAAAAATAATCACATGCTTTATTCTAAAATAGATTTGCATGTACCTGAAAAATGCAGACTGTTCAGAATAGCCAATTTTATATTATTATATGACTAGCTGTTTCTAGAATTATCAAAATTATTCTGTGACATAATAAACAATTCCACCTATCCTGCAGCTTTACAACAAACTTCACTTTGTAAAGTTACATAGGAAATGAACAAGACAAATCGTAAAAGAAAATCCACAAAGAAAAAATACAAATAAACGTTAGGCTGAAATTTTGGCTTTACAGATATCTCTGGGGAGAAAACAAAAAAACTATTTGTATAAATGCATTACTTCCTTGATTGACAGGTAGTCCTTATATACCTCAATCATACATATCAGTGCCACTTTCTGATGAACTTTTGTCAGAACCTTCTCTTTGAAAAGAACAAAGATTACATAGAACACAGTATTTCTGAGATGATGTCTCAAAGAAAACTATTAGCTACATTGCTAAATATGCCAAGTTCTATTGCATATGTTTCTTTACCAGTTGAAGCTACCATGATAAGATACTGGTTTATTACTGAATTATATGATTGAAATTGGGAAAAAAGTAGCTGTGGTGACTGTAGCTTTTGTCTTAATCTTTAGGTCAACAGTCTGCATTTAGTATGTAATGGAATATCTTGATAGAGCCTCATGCGTACTTGGTACCCTTTGCTCAAATCACATTTTCTGCTAAATGTTCTGTTCTTTGAAATATAATTAGCTGTCAGCAGAATCCTAATTTCAAAAAACCGTTTAAAGCGTTTAAGAGACTTAAGAATCTGTGTCAACAATTCAGCCAAGGTAGCGCCACACATGCCCATGAATGATACAGAAAGGTCTATGATTAGAATTAATCTGTCATGTAGTAAAACAGAAGAATGTATGTTGTGTTGTCACACAGCTTTGGAAAAAATCAGACAAATATCTTAGCCAAAAAGCAGGAACAACCACCCACCCCTGCCAAAATCAGCTGAATTACCATTTCGAAAGAAATGAAAATAATAAGTAATATTGTGGGAGGACTGTAACATCTGAAGTTAATCAATTTGGTGTAGCCTGTGTATAGGTAATCAAAATCAGAGACCTTATGAAGAATAACGGAAAGCCTTGTCTACGGAGACAAGCTTTGGAAGCCAGAAGTAGACTCCAACAATTTTTCATAAATAGAACACAGAATAGGAATTCTTCTTCCAACAGTCAAATTCTCCATCCAATTCAGGTAATTATTTCCCTTAAGGCAATATCCATCCCTTGCACTGTACAGTAATATCAGCATTTTCAAAAGGAATTAAACTGCTGAAATTATTTAAAAAAGAAAAAAAAAAAAAAGACTAAAAAACAACCCCAAAGCAACCAAAAAAAAAAAAAAAAAAAGTGGTCTGATACTTTTTACAGACTAATACTTAGCACAAAATATCAAGTTAGAAGATAAGCCATAGTCGGTTACAGCTGAGATAAAAAAGAAACAAGCCCACAGTCAAGGCAAACTTGATTACAAAAGTTGTAAATTCCATGTTTTGTTGCACAAACTTATAGGTTTCATAGGATAAAGCCACAGAGCCACTTGTGTTAATCAGCTCTCTAGACAGGCAGTCATTATAGCTAGTATATCTAGCTTTAAACATACACGTAGACTACTTCTAACAGAGCATTAGCTACATCAACTTATGCAAGAACTTATTCTTCACTAGTGCACAGAATCAAGTTGGATATCATTAATGTGTCTATCAACTACAATTTCCCTTTCCATAAACAGCTGTATGGATATAATCTAAACACCATACTTAGAAATTCTGATGAGTTTAATGTAAGTAATGGTAACTGAACTTAAAATTAGGACTATTTCTTGTGCTCCACTTTACACTTGCTAGTACAATTTAAAGCCAGAGAGCAAACACAGTGTGAGACAACACACATTATCATATCAGTAGTTCATCATCAATGGCGGGAAGATTATATACAGTAAGTCATGCAATTTCTGATGTATGATTTACGCACCTGGTTTACTGTACCACCTACAAAAAAAGAAGTTTCTTCTACAAACAGCCATTGCAGTTAAACTCCCCACCTGCTATTAAGCTTGCCAGTCAAAAAATCTCATTCAGCTATACAGTATGTCTGCAAACAAACACCTTGCTAAGTAGCCAGGTCTTGAAATGTGCCCTGCAGGCCACAGGAATCAGACTTTAATCGACTGGCAAGAAAAGGCAAGCTAATAGTTGTGAGTCTCTGGTTTATCCCCAGGAGTTTTACACTGGAGTTGTGTAGTAAAATAATCCATTAGTAATTTCACCCTCTCTTATATAAATGTCAAACACCGTATTAGCTTTTCCCTTAAGGACAGTTTTGCAAATGTTTCTGTGAAAAATACTGTAACAGCAACCTTGTTATAAAAGCACAAGCTATTTGGCAATCACACACGCATTAATATGTAAAAATAAATAAATAAACCCAGTACTACAGGTAATAAAACTGCTCAGATAAATATGCTTAAGCATAACAACCATATTACAAAGCAAAGTAAATCTCAGCAAAATGCTGTAGAAATGGTTGGGTTTCTGGTATACTTTTTCGATTAGTAACAAATTCTTTTGTGTTTTGGAAAAAAAAGAAAAATAAAAAAAGGACAAAAGAACTGCTTTACTGAAGCATTTCAATCATGACCATTACAAAACCAAAACAATTTTCTATTGTCTATTGTCTATTTTCAAAAGCATCATCCCACAACAATATCACCAAATCCATCAAGCTAGCTTTGTATTACGACTTCCCTCAGCTCGCTTTGTGAACTGGCTAGCACATCGCTGCTCATTCTTAACAGAAATAAATAAATAATAAAAGAAAAGCATTGAGGTTTCTGTCACACTGAAGTCGCTTGGACGCTAGAATTGCTCTCATTTCAGGATGAAACACATACAGATAGTGTTTAGGAAAGTTTTCAAGTGCTAGCCTGAAAAATAAACTGCATTTTTTAATGCCTTAATTTCATCTCTTGGCTCTTGTGTGATACAGAAAGAGCAGTGGCTGTGACATACATGTATTTTATGCAGCCTATAAACAAGAAACTTAACTACAGTTCTAAACATTTTAATGCAGTACACTGATCTGGCCACTGAAATAGTAATATTATTAGTATATTCAGCAATCAGCAGTGCAGAGAAAAAGTATAAAGTGAAAGAATGGCGTGAGAAAAGACATTTTTTAAAAGTTCAGAACTTTGTTATGCAAAATGTTTACAAAAATAGACAGTGGAGAGTTCACCAAATTAAAAATAAAACACAGAGTCAGTGGAAAAATATATTTTGGAATTGTGTAAGGCCTAAACCAAATAAGATAAACACACAGATGAGTTGCTGTGACAGTACAATAATAGAGAATCCTAACCACTGCTTCCTTTGAGGATGAGCAAGCCTTAAATAATTTAGAAGTTATTATGAAATTAAGTTGTTGGGAAGAGGAATAAATAAATAAAGTATTCCAATTATGAAGGAGAAAGGTTTTCTAACTGAATGCATATTTTTTTAGCCTACACTGCCATCTTCTGGTTATGTAAGCTGTATCCTCATGGTATGGCAGAACATAACCAGTTAAAGAATTAAATCCAAGAAAGAAATATGCACATTTGTACTAATAGATGACACGGAGGACATCTGGAGCATTGAACACTTATATGAAAAAAAGTATTCTGAAGTGAAGACAAACTACTTGAGCAGAACATTTAAACCAAGTGACAAAAACTATGTCTAAAAATTCTGTGTAATCTATAACCATGTTTGTCTTGTGGTTTTCTTTTAAAACAGTTTGAAGTATTTAGTTAACAGTTTAATCTTTGAGTTGAACTATGTAATTTGCAAAAGATTAGGGGCTAATTTAGGATTAGGAGCCTTAAAAAGATAAAGCACCAAGTGATATTTCATTAAATAATAGACTAAACATCCATATATTTTAAAGCACTTACACTACACACATGTAATAAACTGACTCTGTGCTTCACTGTACCAGAAAAAGGAGGATTCTGTTTGTTTAGATGATTACTACAGCACTTTTTCTCTGAAACTACTCTTTACCAATTTTTAGGATAACCAAAACCAACTTGAGTAACAGTTTAGGCAATACTCAAAGAAAAGTAACGAAGAGGCAGTTTTGCTCACTAACAAGTAGCTGTTGTTTCAATCATCAGTCTGGTCCTAAAATTCAGACATACGGGATAAAAAATGAACTTAGATAGGTTTAAAAAACACAGGAATGTAAAAGGCAAGGTTTTTACAAGAATAACTTAATTTAAAAATCACTATGAAATTTCAGAGCTTTTTAAATTAATTTTGAAGCAGGCAAGATGATGTGAAAGAGCAACTACAAGGAATATTCTGAAAGATAAGTAGTTCATTAGCACACAGAATAACATGGCCTAGCTTCTGATCTGACTCAATTCTGTGCTAGACTGCAACAGCAGATTATAGTATACTATTGTCAAGTTCAAATGTAGAAAGCAAACAAGCCAAGTTTCCAAACGCAGTTCAGTTTACAGGGCCACCAAAACAGATATGGACATTCTTTGGCAGATTCTGTGCCTCTTAAATGTTCTTGAAAAGTGAACAGAACTTCTAAAAATTATGAAACCTTTCTTTGAAGACTTCGAACACATGTGAAGAGTTTTGAAACCAAGCAATCTTCAAACTTAGTAGCAACAGCTAATCTCTGCATCTAGTTCAGTTGAGACTGAGAGCCACAACTGAGTCAACCCAGGCCTCTGTGCCTTCTCCACATAAGGTGTAACTGGGTGCTTTTTACTTTAGGCAGTAAAATGAAGTCTCCCTAGAGTCATAGCTGTACTCAAGGCAGTAATGTAAACAAATGAACCTTACCCACTTAGTCTTAATTATCTCAATGGCCATTACAAGGAATAAGGAAATGTCAAGAATGCAAGTTTTTGCAGGTGCTTCACAGGAGAAAAAAAAAACAAACAAACAAAAAAAACAAAATCAAAACCAAGAATAGTACTTGCAGGCATTTCTCCAGGCTCATCCAAGGTACTTTCAGGTGCTCCTTCAAACTAAAGCCTTGGAATCCAGGCAACTTTCCAAAGAGGCCCAAAAAGAACCATTAGAATTCCATAGGAAAAAACCTGACATCGAATCATAGAATAGTTAGGGTTGGAAAGGACCTTAAGATCATCCAGTTCCAACCCCACTGCCATGGGCAGGGACACCTCACACTAAACCATATCACCCAAGGCTATGTCCAACCTGGCCTTGAACACCGCCCGCGATGGAGCATTCACAACTTCCCTGGGCAACCCATTCCAGTGCCTCACCACCCTTACAGTAAAACATTTCTTCCTCATAGCCAATCTAAACTTCCCTTGCTTAAGTTTTAACACATCACCCTTTGTCCTATCACTACAGTACCTAATGAATAGTCCATCCCCAGCATCCCTATAGGCCCCCTTCAAACACTGGAAAGCTGCCATAAGGTCTCCACGCAGCCTTCTCTTCTCCAGGCTCAACAGACCCAATTTTCTCAGCCTATCTTCATACAGGAGGTGCTCCACTCCCCTGATCATCCTCGTGGCCCTCCTCTGGACTTGTTCCAACAGTTGCTTGTCCTTTTTATGTTGAGGACACCAGAAGCGTACACAATATTCCAAGTGAGGTCTCACAAGAGCAGAGCAGGATCACCTCCCTTGACCTGCTGGTCATGCTCCTTTTGATGCAACACAGGATATGGTTGGCTTTCTGGGCTGCAAGCGCACACTGAAGCAGGCTCACGTTCATTTTTCCATCGACCAACACCCCCAAGTCCACCTCCACAGAGCTGCTCTCAATCGCTTCTCTGCCAAACACGCAGCTGTGCCAGGGATTTCTCCAACCCAGGTGTAGGACCTTGCACTTGGCATGGTTAAACTCCATCAGGTTGGCATCAGCCCACCTCACAAGTGTGTCAAGGTCCCTCTGGATGGCATTCCTACCCTCCAGTGTATCAACCGAACCACCCAGCTTGGTGTCATCGGCAAACTTGCTGAGGGCACACTCAATCCCACTGACAATGTCACCAACAAAGATGTTGAACAAGAGTGGTCCCAACACCGATCCCTGAGGGACACTCGTTACTGGCCTCCAGCTGGACATTGAGCCATTTGGCACAACTCGTGGCGTGCGGCCATCCAGACAGTTCTTTATCCACTGAGTGGTCCACTTATCACACTGATGTCTCTCCAACTCAGAGACAAGGATGCCATGTGGGACAGTGTCAAACGCTTTGCACAAGTCCAGGTAGATGACATCAACTGCTCTGCCCCGTCCATCAGTTCCGTAGCCCAATCACAGAAGGCCACCAGACTGGTCAGGCAGGACTGCCTCTTAGTGAAGCCATGCTGGCTGTCACCAACCACCTTGTTTCTTTTCATGTGCCTCAGCATGCCTTCCAGGAGAATCTGCTCCAAGATGTTGCCAGGCACAGAGGTGAGGCTGACTGCT
>JAOEHY010027798.1:25511-36167 GCA_025447955.1 Psilopsiagon aurifrons | reverse complement strand
TGGACATAGCCTTGGGTGGCATGGTTTAGTGTGAGGTGTCCCTGCCCATGGCAGGGGGGTTGGAACTGGATGATCTTCGTGTCCTTTCCAACCCTAACTATTCTATGATTCTATGATTCTGTCTAGTACCTTCAAAAACCATGTGGTTTCTCTCTTGCCTGATGAAGGGTGGATGAGTTTATTAGCCGGTTTCTCAACGGAGGCACTAGTATATTCTCCTTTCCCCTTCTGCCTGCCTGTTTCATGGAACTCTGTTAGAATGTTTTTTGTGTGTAAATCAAAATTGCCCAATGAGTTCAGAAGTTACAAGGAGATAGAAAATCATGTATGAATAGTGTGGTTGTGTAAGTATTACACAATCTTTACGTCATAGGCTGAAAGTTGTGTTTCAGGATTGTCAAAGAAACTCAGGATTTCATAAATCTGGAATAGTTTTTAAGAGGAAATAGAGGATTTATTCTGCCTTTACCTTTTTTAGAACTTTTTGTACTTTAAATGCTTAAAGCATGTTACTGACATAGTGATCCTACCTGCTTGAGTAATCCAACATCCAGAAAAGTAAAAATAAATCTCTTTTAATGGTCTCATTCCGAGAGCTTCATAGGGTAAACCCTGTTTTTAATATGATTCTTTGCAGTTTTACCAGCCAATAGTAACTGTAATTTAAACAGCAATGTTTTAATTTCTGATTGTGATTTTCCGGCTGATAGTGTCATTTAAGCCAAAATTTACTTTCTTGAATACTTTAGTTTTACTTTCTTTCTTTATTATTTAGAAAGAACATAGAAAAAAATCCTTCTATTGGAATACATTTAAAATTAGTCAATTAGTCCAATTTCTCTCCCTCTGTGTTTTATTGTTAGCTGAGATAGTATGTAGTCCATTGCTACCATTAAGTGACATGTCTTTCTCACTCAAAGTAAATCACAGGTATGTTGTGTTGCCTCCTTTAGTGCTAAACAATCATTCACATGAGGTTTTCACTCAAAACTGTACCTCTATTAGCCCAGGTTGCTGCAAAGTACTCTCTTCTTCACTGGAGCTGGCTCTCCTCACATCCTTTTACAGCATAAGCACAAAATCAGAGACAGCAGCAAGTGAGGTGAGGTGGGTAGGGTGGTACTGCAGGATGAGAGACACTGAGAGCAGAGCAAGAGTTTGGAGATTTGGCATGAATGGTGTATTCGAATGTAATTCAGACTCCAGGAATTGTCCAGAAGTTACACTGATGGTACATGGTGTAATATAGGCATTACAAGGAAGTGGAAGGTTCAGGTTACAGAAGGAGGAAGAAATAATCTCACAGGGAAAGCTTCATGATGGAGAGCAGTACTTAAAGGGGGGGGGGGGGGAAGGAAATGTGGCTTCCGGGTTATGCAGAGGATTAAGAGAAAGTCTTGAGGATCCCGGGGAAAGGGAAGAGGCAGAAGGTGAAGGAGATAGTCATGGTTGGAAGAAGAGTTTAGGTTTGGGGAGACTCTCTGAGGGACTTTGTGAAAGAGGCTTTGTGGAAGCAATATAAGGCTGTTTGGGAAGGTCATGGATACAGGGAGAGATTTATATGTGGAGGTGGGGTACAGAGAAGTTGCATGCTGGGGAAAGGCTCTCTGCCCACTGATCTTTTCTCCCTAGAATCTCGGGTAGACTTGGGAAAAGAGGAATAATAGTATGGGTGGAAACATACAATAACTCTGTACAATAATTCTGTTGGTTGGCTGAGACCCTGTGTGTTTGTGAGAGGCATAGATTCAGCAAAGGTTTACATCCTAATTCTCTGTGTATTCAGAGAACCAGGCCCATGTTTTCCAAAAGTATTATAATTTGATTAACTTGGTTTCACAGTTCAGACTTCTTGCTGTCTAGATTGGGCCAAAGCATAGTTTAAGGATCTGTACAGTGGGCTTCTCCAGGTAAACCTAAAGAGGGAAGGGATGCTGGACACCCTTGTTCTGTTCAGGCTTGTGCTCCTTGGCTGGTGTTTCTTTACAGTTGGCTAATGCAGGGTTTGTTTATCCCAGGAGACCTGCACAGCTCTTGAGAAGGAAGTGAGTCAGTTGAAGTCCCAGATGCAGCGGCTCCAGGCTGAGAAGGCAGATCTGCTGGCTATCATTTCAGAACTGCATATCAAGCTGAATACGGCCTCAGCAGAGGATTCCTTTGTGGAGATTGCAATGACTGTAAGTGAAGGGAGGAAAAAGAACACAGTGAGAGAAACAGAACAGACAGAAACTTTGGTTCCAGCTTGGTCCTCCTTTTTTTGCAAACTTAATCTTCTCATAGCAGTCTAAAGGATGAGGAAGTCAAGTCTGAGTCTAATTACACTGACAGGATTTACTTAATGGTATTCTACAGTGAAGTATTTAGCACCCTCTCTTCCTTTAATGGAAAGAGTGAATCTATACCCATGTCAATTAAGAGTCCTTATGCCTTTTTGAGGGGGACAGGAAACTTTCATCAACAGCAGTAATACAAGATACAGACCTGGTGGATTTGAGAGAAGAGTTGCATGGTTGGACTCCATGATCTTAAAGGTCTTCTCCAGCCTATATGATTTTATGGTCTCTTGGATTACCTGACGTGGAGCACTTGTGTCTTTCAAGATGTAGTGGTAAAGGACTTGGAGTTTATTTTTTATCCTTCCACTTTCATGCTCAAAGTAAATTAATTTCACAGCCTAAAATGTTCCCTGGAAAAGTGAACTGGTCCAGCAGGTGACTTTGGACTAATTAAAAATGGTAAGAGTTTATCTTAATTGGAATTCCTGGGAGTATTGGTACTATGTTTTGTTAAGAGGCAACACCTATGCGTAGAGGGGGGTGTTCTTTTTTGAGAACAGGACTCACTTCCTACTGACAGATAAAGAGCAATTCAGGCAAATAAAATCAAGTGCAAGATCTATTTTTTTATCTACTGTTCTTGTATCTGAAAAATCTTCACAGGCAAAATGTGAGATGTGAAAATGTGGGTCTCTGCTGTGCCCATAATAGCAGATCCCTCTCTGGGAAGTACAAGTGCAACAGGAAAGTAAGATTTAATTGTTTGGAGTTGTCAAAGAAAACTTCAGCCTCCAGGAAACCTTCAAGGATGCATTCTCCTGGTTTTGCTACAAAGATTCTCCTTAGGTGTACAAAGATGAAGGAGTTGGTTTTGTAGTGGGAAAGACTCTCCTCCTCTTTTGGAGTTTTTAGACTTATATTTAAAGTTGCCTCCAGTGATGTTGGCTGTTGCTGTGTGGTGTCTGATCATCTTTACAGGGGCGAGTGGCCATGGAAGTTGCTAAAAAAAGGAGAAAGCCAAATCTCATTGTTGTTCCTCTTCCCTGATCAGTGTGAAGAGATACAGGGAAAGGCATGAAACTGAAGTGTAGGAGTTTTGTGGTTTTATTTCTTTTTATTGCCATGATAGCAGTTTCCCCAGTTTTTCTTCCTTCCTTAACTCAATAAAACTGTGTCCTGTTTAGTGCAAATACCAAGCTAATAGTGGGTTTGGTTTTTTTCCTAGGAAGGAGAAGTGAACAGAACTGCAAAGGAACATCAAGGGAATGGTGTTGAAATGACCAATGATGTTGCTGTCTACATGTACGTAGGTTCTTGTGTGATGTGTGTGATTCAGGCTCCTGCAGTGTGCTGGTTTCAGTGTAAGGAACCTTTTTCTATGAGGAATGCACTAGAAAATCCTTTTTTCCCTGTGGCCTTGCATCCCTCCATTGCAGTAGCTCTACCTCCCTACCATGTCAGGAAGCCCCCCAGCTCTGACATTTTTCCTTCCAGTTTTCACCTGCTGACAAGAGTGAGTGTATATTCTGGCCAGTTGGCCAGGCTTTTATGTACACGTTGGCTTGTCAACTTCTCAGGCTTTTAAAAGCCAGACAGAAGAACAGACAAGATAGAGGCTTCAGGGACTCTCTCCTTCTAGTCATTGGAGACCATCTAATAGAGTATCTGTTCTCTGTCCAATTATAATGATATTGGAAAGAATCATTGTTGGTTTTCAGATCTGAACCTGTCCTGTTTCTGCGTGGTTGGTATAAAGCGTATCACGGGGGTGTGGACCGGCAGTGCAAGAACATAGTCCTTATTTTTCAGGTTACTGGGCTTAAGATACCAGCATTCTGGTTAGGTTACTTCTCAAATTTTGATCTTTACATCACCTCCACAGCACAAGGGACTTTCTTGCCCCTGGCTGAACCTTTGTCCTTCTCATGGACACAGACAGCTGATACTATTTAACTTTCCATTTTGGATACTGCTGGATTTAGTAGCTACATGGTTGTGGCTGAAGGGTCTTAGTTTGTGGCCTTTGTTTTTGGAAGGAAAGGATACATACAGAAAATGCCAAGGGCATAGCAGGCCAGAACGCTGTTCTCCGTGTAAAGGTTATTCCTACGTCACTAGAAGGGAGAATGGCCTTTTAATGTAATGACGTAGAAAACGTGTCCCTCACGGTGCAGATAAGAAGTTGAAGGTGAGGGGGTGTCATGGTTGAAACTGAGACAGTTGCTGACCACAGACCAGGCTGCAAGTATTAAGCTTGCCCTTAGCAGTAGCTTGTGAGAACATTCTGATTACGAGAAGACATTCTCTGTGGAACTTGCTTAACTTCTGATGAGCATCTGGGGCCATAACTACAAGAACAGGGGGTATATGTACCTCTGAAAATATTTCCAGTGTCACCACATGTCTTTGTCCAGCCTTGAAACTTTACACTGGTGCTGTTAACAGGTTCAAAGAAATGTGATCCACTCAGGACGGGTTTATTTCTGTAAGAGTAGAGCTGTGCACCAAAAATCCCCTGATACAAGTTGTTTACTTATAATGTCCTGGCTGAACACTGTCTTTGGGGTATTGAATTTTTCCCACCAAAGATTTGTAGCTGTCAGGAGAATGTAGAAGACTTTTACTTTATGTTCCCAACTACAAAAGCAAAGTTTTAAACACATGCTGGTTTACAGCAGAGCTCCTGAAGCTTACGTAACGTGCTTATCTTACCATATAGTGATGGGGTTTTGACCTTCTGTCTACATGGGCACAAAAATGGAGGGAATGGAATGCAGTATTGTACCACCAGAAAATTAACTTACTTATTTTTCATCTCTTTTTCTGTTTCTTTTGGTTCACTTCTATGGTAGCATGAGGCAATTTTGAAAAGAGCTCTAGAATATGAGGGAGGTGAAACACTGAAGGGACTTTTTTCTGAGAAAGAAAGCAATTTCTGATGACCATTTTTAGCAGAACATGCTTTCTTTTCCTGGAAGGGAATGAGACAGAGATAAGAAATGTTTCATGTTTGATTGGGGAAAAAAGTGTTATTTTGGGAACAGACAGCAGCACTTTGCAGAAGGGGTTGCAGAGTAGGTCAGAAGAAATGTACGGGGGTTTGTATTTGTATTTGACTGCTTTTGTTTGCTTTGCTTAAGTACTAAATAGTTCCCCCAGCTAGAAGGGGACTGTCTGAGCACTGCACAAAGCCAGGATTGCATTTGCACACACAGGGACTGTGACTTGCAGCCTTGGTTCTTGGGAATGAGCCCTTTTCTTAGAATGCTGGTTTTCAACACTGTGAAAATGGTGGCCTCAGTCTGGGTCCCAGAATTGGGGGTAAGGGAATGTTCAAGTAAAATCATACCTGTTGTTATTTACATCTGGTTTGGTTTGAAGCAGGAGCAAACCTGCAGATGAATGTAAGAATTTGGAGTCTCAGGAGCTAACTGTGAGCCAGCTGCTCTGCTGCCTTAGAAATGAAACTCAGAAGAGGGAAGAACTTGAGAAGGACTTGCAGGAACACAAGGAGAGGTACGAAGTAGGTGCACTGTAACATTTGGAGCTGCTTTCTTTCAGGGCTGCTGCAGTTACCAAGTCTGTGGCTGATCCAGAGACAAGGTGAAATGTCAGTGTGACCTCAGCGGGGAATTCCCTGAGCACTCAGTAGTAATAGCTTATTTTTGTGGTAGTCCTACAGAGATAAACGACAGGCTCACTTCCATGGGCAAAAGAGTTTCCATGGTTTATTATTATTTCCTATAGCACCACAGATATAGACAAATTACCAATTCCTCGTGGGTTCAGACTTTCCCCTGGTTATGTCAGAATGATACAATGACTGGTTGAGGACATTCTCTCCGCTCAGTCCTCCATAGTTACTTGGGTTTGTATGAGTCATCTGCCTGTGGGGCCTTAAGCAAATCACTATGTATAAAACGTATTACAGTCCTCTTCGTGATACTGGCAGGCTACATTTTGAAATGTGTGAGCTTGCAAAAGCTCCTTGGAAATGTCTACAAGAAGTTTATTCCAAATCTAACTAAGAGAGAGTTTTTCCAGTGAGACCTGCATGAGGATCTGTCTCAGCTTAGTTATATTGGTATCAATTGTTATGACTGTGCAGGTGTGGTAAATTGCCTAAGCAGTATCTTTGCAGAGGCAGAGTAAGACTTCATAGTAGACATTACCTACTGGGAAAGGTTGGTGTCACAGTAATTGCTTCTATGTGGTTTTCCTAGAAGAGGAAATGAGCCATAGCCAAATGGTTCTTAGACATCTCAGCCTCTCAAAATATTTAAGGAGAATAGAGGCAATATTAATCACTGGATTTAGCAAACAGGCTGACCCATTTCCAAAGGGTTAGTGAGTTTGGACTGTACCAGAGATGGACCACTGTAGACTGAATGCCACTGTTCTTCACCTCACCTGCAGACTTACACTTACATACATGCTGGTGTCCTGTGTTCTTCAGGAACCCCCATGATTTTGCAGGCTTTCCTGCATGTCTGTGCATTCAATTCTGCTTCCCATTTGTGGCTGCGATGTTATAAAAAGAGTTTCACTTGCATGAAATCCTTAAATAGCCAGTCTCACTTTAAGTAAAGGCCAAATCCATGATTATCAGCTCCTTCTGTTTTCCAGACTGTCAAAGCTGGAGAAGGAAAGCAGCAACTGCCTGGAGAGTGGCACACAAACTGAACAGGAAGAGGAGAGTTCAGAGGTTGTAAGTACCTGTCCTCCTGAGCTGAGGTGTAACACCATACACCTTACTTGTTGAGGTCAACAGTCTTGGGGCCTAGATTTCTACTTGCACTCAGGGAGCAAGGGAAACTTATTCTGCAGAGGGTGTGGAAATGCATTTTTAACTCTCCCATCTATATCTTAGAGGTGGTTCCAGACTACACCAGCCACCAAAAAGAGGTGAGATTTGCGGCCAAGAATTAGGGAAGCATGGCATAACTGCAGGTATACCTCACTGCCCTCTAAACAGAGAAAGATGCTGTTATTTCTAGCTCCAGACAGTCTAGTCTGGGTGAATTCCTCACTGCTGTGTAGGCCAACTTTTGGATCAAAATCCAGTGACAGCCTACTGTAAAATAGATTTCAGATATGGAACTTGTATAGCACCTGTTTTGGTTTGGGGTTTTTCGTGGTTTTGTGGGATGTATTATAATGGTGGGGGATAGCTATCTTGAACTGAGTTACAGTTCTAGGAAAACTCAGTCTTCATGTCTTCAATTAAGGGTTTGGGTAGATATTGGGGCTGGGATTCAGCTCCAGGCAGCTAAATTTACGTGCCTACAGTTGGAATCTCTCTGTGTGAGGGAAGCAAGTAAGCTGCCATAGCAGGGACATCATTAAGGTTCATTGTAACTGCATAATAAAGGCAACTAAGAGTGCCTGCATATGAGGTTGTGTGGATGTTCTGAGGTGCTGCATGGGGCCAGTAGATATGTTATGGGATCTGCTGGAGACCTTTACCCTTCTGAAGGCCAGGTCAAGTGTTTAGGACAAGGCTGGCTTAGTTAAACAAGGCCAGTTTGCAGTCAGGCCAAGAGATACAGCTTTTCTAGGGAAAGCAGATAACTTCTCCGTTAATTCTTTCCAGTATTTTTTATCTCAGCTTTGCCTGAGTTACAGCTTGAGCCAGATGCTCCTCATCTAAGCACTGATATTGAGGTCAGCATAGTGACATGCTTGCAATGACAGTCACTTCCATTTATATGCTTTTGGGCTTCCTCAGAAGGCTTGTGTCAGTGGGGCTCATGTTACCTGGCCCTACTGTAAAATGTAGATCTTTAATGAAACAATGTAGGGGTGCAGTGTGGACCATTTTTGATGGCTCTGCATTAGAAGACATTTTGGGAGAGAGGGAAACATTCTACAAACCTGCTTTGGCTCTGTTTGGACAGTGAGGAATGGCTGGGGGAAAAGAGGCTAGAGCACTGTCCTCTGCCAGAAAGCAGCTGGACACTAACTTCAGCCAGCTCTCCCAAGAGGATTCATCTTAAAGCAGCTACTACTCTGCCTTCTGTGAGGCTGCTTGTGAGCTTCTCGGAAGCAGAGATCAAGGAGGCTATGATTTAAGTGTTGCTTCTTTCCTGAGCAGGGTAAGAAATGGGTGTTGGGAAGAGACAGGCTATACTGCTGGATAGGATTTTTTGAGTCAGATAAGCCTTTTCAGCAAGGCTGCCACACTTGCTTCCCAGAAGCATGGATTGATTATGTTCCAAGTAAGTAAAATACCTTGAATTCTGGTGGCTTTCACCAAGGACCAAGAATTCGCAGTCCAGCTTTATCAGAAGTCAGATTCTTGCCAGTGATACACGGTTTCATTTGTTGAGAAGTTTTCTGTTAAGGCATTTTCTACTGATGTCTAGTTTTCTGCAACTTGAAATGTCATCATCTTACAAAAATCAGGGCTTTCATCTGTGTGAGTAGGTTAGTTGGATTGCTGCATGCAGCTGTGATGGTAGAACAGTCTGCCGCGATATGGACTCAGTAGTCAATGTGATTAGACACAAGTCACTTTATTGCTCCCCAGCAGTCCCTTATATAGTCTACTAAGTGCTAAGCAGTAACTTTCCACTCTCACTTCTTCATCATCCTGATTCAGCAAAACTACTAAGGGTTACAAATATTTATATCATTTGGTCTGTCTTTGAGATGCACATCCTGCTTTATCTTGCAAACTGTCTGCTTTGTTTTGCTAACCAATCTTTACCCTTCATTGTTGTCTTTACAGTTCCCAAGGCTTAAGTCTGCCCAGGGCAATAGCACCTGGTGTTTTCTTCACTGTTCCCAGGGCTTAAGCAGGACCAGGGGATAAGGCCTGAATCCCTTTTGTTAACTATTTCTGTCCCTTCACCCACAAATCTCTTTTTGCTTCTGACATAGCAAAAGCAGAGTGCAGTGTGCTCTGTGAGTGTTCACACCATTATGTTCAGTCCTTTTTGCTTGGTGTGACTGGTGAATGATATTAGCTTGGGCAGCTTATGGAAGGTGTCCTCAGCACTAGCATCTGTCCGTAGACAGTTGTGTTCTGTCTGCAACTCACTGGCTGTGATCCAGACTTCAGCTCTGAGATGAAAGCTGGAGGTCATCATGGATGAACAACTAATATTGCTTTTAGTTGCTAGGGATTTGGTGGACTTTCCATGTTAGAAAACTGGAGCTTTTCTTCAAGGAAATAGGACAGCAGCATGCTTTTGATACACCTGGGATCTTTTTAGCCACAGCCAACCAGCTTACTCCCAAGTTGAACTGGAGACTTACCATGCATTTGATTAGATAAGACAATATCAATGAAAATCAGAGTACTAAGGACAATTAAAGTGATGCTAGTGTGATTCTGAGAGTCAGAAGTTCCTTTAGGAAAGCTGCAGGATATATCTCCAGAGGCTCCAAACCATCAGGAGTCAAAGGTTTTACACCTTCTGCAGTGTGGGGCTATATTCTAGGAATTGAAACTATGAGGTTTCCTTGGAGCCTTGGATTGGAGGAGAGCCCAGCTTTTGTTTCTTTCCTCCTCTTGTTTTCTGCCTGTCTTCAGGATCCTTCAGTAATATTCCTGTGGTCTGAAGGCCAAATGAAAAGGCCAGAAACTCACAACAAAACTGACTACAATTTTACTTGAAATCATCTCCTTTTGTTTGCAAACTTGAATTTGAATGCATGGTAATGGGATTACCATTTAGGGCTGGATTTTCTCCTTCAAAACATTAGGAACTGAAGTCTTCCAGACCTAGGATTCCCACGTGTGTGGTGTGGGAGAGGCTGTATATGTAGGAAGAGTGCCAGTTGGCTGGAGGGGTTTTGTGTGTAATCTAAGTAAATTACAGTGCATAAAACCTTGTGTTCTCTGCTTTCTGCCTGAAACAAGAATGGAGAAAACTGGAATGGAAGGGATAATACCAGTGCAGGATATAACTGGGAGGAGAAAGTCTAAGCTTTGAGACTGCCTCATCTACTTCGCTACTTCCAAATTGCTGATTATGCTCTACAACTGCTGTCACAGCTCTTCTGAAGAGCACACTGATGCTAGCAGCCTACCTAGGATAGGTCTTTTATGTTTCTTTGAAAGACTGCAACTGTTGCTCAGGGGAGTGGCAGTAAGCACAAAGCCTGTCTGCTTTTCTTATGTGTTTTAAATTGTCGACGCTTGAGAAGGAAAATGTAGATGATGATAGAGGGACTCTTCATCAGGGACTGTAGCAATAGGACAAGGGGAAAACTTGAACAGGGGAAGTTCCGGTGAGTTTATAAGAAAGAAGTTTTTAACTGTGAGGGTGGTGAGGCACTGGAATGGGTTGCCCAAAGAAGTAGTGAATGCTCCATCCCTGGCAGTGTTCAAGGCCAGGTTGGACAGAGCCTTGGGTGACATGGTCTAGTGTGA